>VZTH01019659.1:0-29990 GCA_013397815.1 Aleadryas rufinucha
GAAGGGGGAGCCCCGGGAAGGGGCACATGAAAGGAAGGGGGAGCCCCAGGAAGGGGTGACACAGCGGGAAGGGGGAGCCCTGGGAAGGGGGACATGGAGAGAAGGGGGAGCCCCAGGAGCGGTGACAGAGCGGGAAGGGGGAGCCCCGGGAAGGGGTGACATGGAGTGAAGGGGGAGCCCCAGGAAGGGGGACATGGAGTGAAGGGGGAGCCCCAGCAGCCTTTAATCAGCCTTTTCCAAATCCACGCTAATCCAATTTGGATTTATGACACCTCCTGAGCATTCCAACCCCAATCCCTGTCTTCAGGACCCGCTGGTGGCTTTAACCCTTCCAGCGCCATCACTGCAGCACCAGGAAAAGCCCGGCAGTGCCTGAGGGAGCTGCCATGGGATGAGCAAAGTCCTGGCTCAGCTAAAGGGGGAAAACCACCCAAAACCATCCCTTTTTTGTCCTCATCTGCGGCTTTCACCCATTTCCCACCCAGCTCCCTTGGCTGGGGCTCCAGGGATCACAGACCTCCAAATGAACCCGGGAACTGTGGAATTCTGGAGGCGTCGGAGCACCATGCCGGCTACAGGGGCACCAAATGCTTGGATATTCACCCCAAAAAACGAGGAGATGGATGCTCCTCTTTGTCCAGCGCTACCCACAGACAGCCCTGGAGCTCCTCCCAGCAGAGCACAAGCCGGTGGGAAATGCCCTTCCTGGAAGAAATCCCACCACGAGCATCCCATGGGAAGGAGGAATGTGAGGAGTATTTTCCACTGTGGTGGGAAAACACTCAACCTGCTCCCTTCCCACCTTTTTACTCCCAATATTGCACCAAAACGGGAAAACGTGCTGACAGTCATTAGCATCTCCCTGGAAAACACCAGGCTGCCAGCCCAGCTTCCAGATCCAGCTCTGCAGAAACCCCCGGAGCGGCCGCGAGCTTTGGGGAACGTCAGAGTCATCGTCAAGAATCCCATTTTCCTTCTAAAAAGAAAGGGATGGAAACTGCTCCTGCTGGATATTCCCAGTGGGATGGAGCTGCTGCAGGATGCAGACCCCAAAGGATGGTATCACACCACTGCCTGCATCACCTGTGGGGTTCAGCCACACCCACCTGGGCAACGCAACACCCCAAAGGCACCGGGATCCCTCGGGATGGCCGGAATCCCTCGGGATCCGGGTGATTTGCCGGGCATGCCGGCACCTGCCTTCCCGCAGAGCGAACAAACAAGTTGCTAAGTCACAGCAAAACCATGAAAGCAAAACCACAGAGCCCCAAAGCGCCTCTGAGTCACTCCCCGGCCGCCGCCACGGCCCCACAGCCCTCCCAAAATTCGCCGCCACCTGCAGCTGCTGATCCGCGCTCCCAAGGGCCGCTCCAGAGGCGCTGGAAGCGTTTTCCAGCAGGGAAAGCCTCTCTGAGCGGGCACGGGCACGGATGGAGGAGCCGAGGGGGGCCCAAACCAAGCTGGCAGCCCCCACTCGTTCCCCTTTTTCCCGTAAGCTCACCTGGATTTTTCTCGCTGTTATTTACCCGTGGCAAACCCGCGTCAGAGCGGGGATGGAGCCGGGCCGCGGGCAGAGCTCGCTCCCGGGATTAGTCACCGGCACTGCCGACATGAGTCACGGAGGTCTGGCCGCCCATTAAACCCGGGATTTTCGGGTTCTCGGCGCCGGGGTTGTCCTGGGGACACCTTTCGGTAACCAATGCCCGGTTCTGAGCAGCGCTGGCCGCCGCCTCCCGGCACCGCCGCTTCCCGAAACGCGGCCGCCACTTTGCCGTGGGATTCCGCAGAGGATGGAAGGGTGGGATCGGTCCCAAATAACCGCGTCCCGTTTGTGCCAGAGGTGGGAATCGCGATGGAGGCGTGGGATGCAGCCGGGTGACAGCAGGACCACGCCGGTGGCCCCGGTGGCGATGCCGACAGAGGTCACTGTTGCCGAAAAGTTGCGAGCCCAAAAAAAAAGGGAACTCGGTGGGGAAGGCGGCGATGGGGCCGGGCTGGAACCGGCAGCAGTGGGACCTTCCCGGGAATGAGGCACCGGGAAGCGCAGCCGGCACCGCGATCCGTGGGATGGGATGGGCTGGAGAAGCCGAGCTCTGCCCGCAGCCACCGCGAGACCGCCCAGCCGGGACTGCAGGAGGATCAGGGGGATAATTCCCCCCTGGAGAGGGAATGTGCTGCCGAGGGATGATCCCGAGGGCGAAAGCTGAGCCAGGGCAGGAAAAGCGGGGAGCCCGGGGCTGCTCGACCCCCGGCAGAGCCGCTCAGCCCCGGGACAGCCCACGGGAAGCACGAGCTTCCCCAGGGAAGCACAGTTTGGGATGGGGGGTGGTGGGACAGCGGGAGAGGCACGAGGGGAACTCGCTGCTGCCTTTCTCAGCCCAAATCCCAAGGGAGAGCACAGAAACAGCGGGAAGAGAGGCACAAAAATACCCCAAAAAGGTGACTAAGCACTGTGGGGGGAGGGATGATGCCAGTGGAGCCCGGCCTCTGTTCCCAGCTGTGCTGGCTCCTGCCCGCCGTTATCATGGAATCCTGGAATGGTTGGAGTGGGAATGCTCCATAATCCCCATTCCGTTCCACGCCTCGTCGTGGGCAGGGCATTCCCCATTCCCCCAGTCCGGGTTGCTCCAAGCCTCGTCCAACCTGGCCCGGGACACTTCCAGGGATAGGGAATGGAGTTATCGGGGTGCAGGACCAGGGAGAACCTCCACATCTACCCTCCACATCCACTCTCCACATCCCACCTCTCCCTTCTCCGTGCCTGAGCAGCGCTGCTTCCCTCCCTGCGGCTCCCGGAGCATCCCTAAATCCCTGCCAGCACCACACCGCATCCAACGCTCCTCCAGCCGATCCCTCCGGGACGAGGCAAAGCGCACACCCGGAGCTGCAGCCAGCGCGAAATCCCAACCATTCCCGTTTATTCCATGGCTTTTTTTTTTCCCCCGCGGTTCCTGGCAGCGGCCGGAGGGAACGGCGCCTTACCGTGGGTGGCGGGGCCGGGGGTTCCCGGGCCGGGGGTTCCCGGTGTTCCCACGCGGAGCCGGGAAGCGCAGCCCCGGGCATCCGTAACGGGCGCGGGCGGCCCGGGCGCGCTGTGCCCCGATCATTGGTCCAGCTCACGGCACCGCCGCTTTCAAATTCTGCTCGAGCTGCGGAAGGAAACAGGAAGCCCCAGAGCTCCTCGCCGGAGCCTCCCGCGCCCACCCCCGCCCACGAGCTCGCCTCGCTGCCCGGAGCCTGGGAATGGCGCTTCTCCCGCATCCGCCGGAAACCGGCAGCATCCCGGCAGCATCCCGGCGCCCCGGTGCTCGCAGGGATTTGCCGGAGCTTCTCGGGTTCATCTTACCCGTCATTTTTCGGTTCATTCGTGGTCGAAGTAGCTTCAACTCCCAGCTTGCCCGGCCACCAGGCGGCATCACCCTGGGAGTGTGGGATAAACCCCATGGATCCATCGCGACAGCAAGAGGATTCAGGACACGCCCGGGTTTCTCAGCTTTCCACCACCTCAAATCCAGCATTTGGATTTTCGGGTCTTTGCCCGACTGAGATAAACCCGCAAGGCTCGTTCTGGGGCTGGGGTAGAGGCTTGAGGGGGTAAAAAAGAGCATTTGTCCTTGGAAAAGGCCAGGGGGAATCCCAAATCCCATTCCCCATCCCTGGAAGTGTCCAAGGCCCAGCTGGACGCGGCTTTAAGGAAGGTGTCCCTGCCCGTGGTCTTTAAACCAACCCAAACCATTCCAGGATTCCATGAAAGCCCGGTGTCATTCCCTCTGGGAAATGGGCACTTCAGGCTTCCCATTTCCCCAGTTTAGAAGGAAAGAACTTCCCTGAGCTGCACCCACCTCCCAGGGGAACATCCAGGATTGCTCCACGAGACCTCCTGGCTCCTGTGACCTCCCAGCTGTTCATGGGTTTATTAAAATTCACATAAAGAAGGTGCTTGTGGAGTAGGTTTGTTAAATTAATTAAACTATTAAAATAATTAATTAAAATATTCATATGAAATTAGAGCAGCTTCTCAACAGCTAAAAAAAAAAAAGGGATGAGGGTTGGAATTTGGCACAGGCTCTGCCTCCTTCAGGAAACCTCAAGCAACTGGAAACCCTCAGTGAATACATAATAAATTTGTTCTTTTTTATAAGAATCAGGTTTGTATCATTTTTCTGCTTTTGCTCTCTTCTTAATCACTCCTGGTTTTCCTCCTCCCTCCGTTTGTCCCTTCACAAAATCCTCGAGGATTTGGGGAAAAAACAGGGAGAAATCAGCACAAATCCCACAGAAAATGGTTACATTTGGAACCAGAGTAAGCAGAATCCAAACCCTTGGCTCTGGCTGAGTAATCCCTCAACCTCTGACTGCTTTTTTTGGAGCAATTCCACCTGTTTGGTGACAAATTAAGGATCTGGTCTGCCCAGAACCAACAGGGAATGAGCCCTGCTCCCAGTTCATCCACAGGGATACAGGAGGATGGAGGGAGCACAAAATTTTTAAACCAGGAATTATTTCCATTGTCTGGAAATAAGATCCACCACAAGGGAAGGAGCTCTAAAACCAAGGAAAAGCACCATTCCCAGCCCAGGTCTCTCCCGAATTCCCCACAAAAACCACACATTTGCAAGCAAGCCTTCGATACAAAAGTAAATGTATTATGACCTCACCTTTATAGCTCTTTTTTTTTTTCTTTTAATTCCTCGTAACAATTTATAAATAACTCCTGGTCGTGGTTGCCACAGCTGGGGGCGAGTTTGGTGTTTGGGAAGGTACAAAAAAAGAAGGAGATTTTGGGAAGTTTGGTGGGACTAGAGCACCATGGCCTGGGGATTGCCAAGGAGCAGCGGGGCCAGGCGCAGGAGCGCCCGCACCGGCACGTGCAGCCTCCGCAGCTTCAGCAGCAGCTCCGAGAAGTTCCTGCTCCCTAAAAACATCCAAAGCAAAGGGAAAGGGGGTAAAAACGAGGGAAGATTCGCCCAAAATTAGAGGGAGAAGCTCCAGGGAGCTCTGGAGGTGTCATCCCATGGGTCTGTTTGTGGTGTGCTGGTTGGAAAGTGAAGTTTTTTATAAGAGTTCCCAAATGTGGGATCCCAAATCCCAGGAAGAAGAGGAACAGGGAGGAAGGGAACAGCCAGAAGAGAGGTGCGTAACAAGCAACTGGAATCTTCCAAGCCCAGACACAGGACTTTGTGGCACGGGATTCCTGGGATAGGCCCCAGATCCCTCATGGATGTGGTGACATTCCCGCCCCGGCCCTGAGCGAGGAACAGAGCTCCCACAGGGAAGGTCCAGCTGCCTTTCTTTTCCTTCCCAAACCTCAGGAGTGGTGTATTCCCAGGCTGCTGGAGGGCAAGGAGAAGGTGCCCAGTGAAAAGATCCAGGATTTCCCCAAATCCCAGTTCCAGACTCACCTTCCAAGCCTCCAGCTGCCAGCTGGCCCGGCGTGGGCACCGAGTGGTAGATCAGGAAGCAGGCCAGCATGCTCAGCTGGGATTCCTCCGGAGCCTGCCCGCTCAGGTAGGAATGCAGGGAGACGTCCCCTCCGGCTGCAAGGCACAAGGAAGAGCCTTGGTGACATTTGGGAAGCAGGATTTTCACAGATAAATCCCACTGAAGTGTCCATTCCCCACAGAAGGTGGGCCAGGAGGTCGTTCTCCGACCTCCTTCCTTCTGCCGTGGCCGCCCCGCTGTGGTCACCGCTGACTTTTGCTCCCAGAAAATTCTCCCTGTGCAAGATGAGGAAGGAATTTTCTCTGGGAAACATCAGCTTCCCTGCTAAAAACCTCCCACCACTCCAGGCAAACACAGTTCTCCAGGGAATGTTCCACACCAAACTGAAAATGAATTGGTTTGTGCCAATGCCTTCCCTTCCCTCATCAGTTTTCCACAATTTTGAGGCAAAAATCCACCTGGATTATCAAGATGAGAACCCAGTGAGCAACAGGGGATGGAATGAGTTGGGCTTGAAGGTCCCTTCCAAAACCATTCCAGGATTCCAACACTGGATTGGATTGAAATTCCTCCCTACCCTGAAGCCACTGATCCAAGGTGTTATCTATGGTGCACTTCATCACCGGCAGGAATTCCGAGTTCATGAAGAGCCCTCGGGTTGGATTCCTGCTCATCCTCTCCTGGTGGCTCCGGGAGCTGAAGAATTCCAGCACCAGCTTGATCTGCCACAGCTCGAAGGTCTCGGACATCTCCCGCCTTTCCAGCCTCCTCACGGCCTGGCAGGGGGGAGAGAAGCAGGAACTGGAGCAGGAAGGAAATACTCCTCAACCCCTGCCCTCCCCACTCTGGAAAAGCGCATGGAATGGCCACTCTTTGCCCCACAAAAAGTGGGAAAAAGTGTTGCTTCCAACAGGAACAGGAGTCTCCCACCTGATCGATGGCGATGTAGGTGGGCAGCATCTCCGGGTTCTCCTGGGTCACGCACTCGTAAAGGATGGAGGAGAAAAGATCCAGGATTTCCTGTTTCTGAGGAAAAACAGGTGTCAGGCACAATTTGTTCCAGGTTCCTGCCCCCATTAAAGGTAATCCATGCAGTGGCATCACAGGAATTTGGGATAACTAATGATACCACTTGACTTTTTCCTCGGGATCATTAAACTGGGTTTTACATCCTCCCTTACATCATTTTGGAACAAATTCCATGCTAAACCCTTCCATGACTGCCCCTAAATGCTTCAGGGCTTTCTGGATTTCTTAAACACATTCCTCAAGGAATGGGACAAAAAATCCCAATATGAAAGCAACAGAAATTGGAGGATCACCCTTTTCCACCTTGTATTACACAGCATCCTGCAGGATATTCCCTGTTCCCGCTGCCTGCAGGGCTGAATTCTGCTCTGCAGTTTAACAAAGGTTTTCCCTACCTTTTATCCATGGAAAAACTGTTGGTCCACACCAACACTTCCTACCTGGCCCATGTTCACAGTCGGTTTGCAAAAATAATCGGCGAAGGAAAAGAGAGCAGGATCGGAAGTGAAAGCGGAAATCGCTTCCGGCTGGAAAAAAAAAGGGATTAAAACACATTCCTAAAATGAACCTTTTGGGTTTGTGCACAAAGAGAACAACAAGCGATTCCCAAAGCGTCCAGAACACGAGGGAGAAGACTGGAACCCACACCAAAGGTTGGAATCCATGATCTAAAGGTTTGACTCCGTGATGTCAAAGTTGGATTTAAAGATCTGAAGGTTGGAGTCAATGATCTAAAATTTGGATTCAATCACCTAAAAGTTGGACTCAATCTAAAGGCTGGACTTGATGATATAAAGGTTGGACTACATGATCTAAAATTTGGATTCCATGATCTCAAGGTTGGACTCAATCTGAAAGTTGGATTCAATGATGTCAAGGCTGGACTTGATGATCTAAAGGCTGGATTCCATAATCCAAAGGTTGGATTCAATGATCTAAAATTTGGATTCAATGATCCATCTAAAGGTTGGACTCTATGATCTAAAGCTTGGACTCCAAGACCTAAAATTTGGATTCAATGACCTAAAGGTTGGACTCCATGACCCTGGAGGGCTTTTCCAACCTAAATGATTCCATGATCAAGCACTTCATGGGCAGGACGTGTCCAGCGCTCGTGTCTGCCCACAGCAGATGCGCTTACGCGTGGCTGTCCCGTGAAAGCCACCAGATTTCCCTCCCTCAGCCTTTCCATGGGCAGCATTCCTGGCAGGAAGCCATCCCAGGAGCGTTACCTTGAACGCCCGCGCTTCGGAGTTGCGGTGGGTGACGGTCTGTGCCAGGAGGCTCCGCCAGCCCATGGGATCCTCCTTGTAGGAGAGCTGCCCAGCTCGGAGCTTCACGTACAGGATGCCACCCTTGGAAAGGATCGACCTGGAATGGCACAAAGGGGGATTTATGGAATGGGTTCAAAGAGAGGAAATTCAGGCTGGATATTGGGATGGAGTTCTTCCCCGTGCGGGTGAGGAGGACCTGGCACAGGGTGCCCAGAGAAGCTGTGGCTGCCCCATGCCTGCAAGTGTCCAAGGCCTTGGAGCAACCTGGGATAGTGGAAAGAGTCCCTGCCCATGGCAGGGGGTGGAATGGGATGATCCTTAAATCCCTTCCAACCCAAAGCACGCTGTGCTAATGGACTGTGCTTAATTTAATCCTTCCAGTTGACAAGAGGGTGATGGATCAATGACTGGACTCATCATCTCGGAGGTTTTTTCCAGCCCAAACGATTCTGGGATCGATCAACGGCAATTGAATGACCAAAAAGCACCACACTGCTGAGCAAAGGCGCAGCTGGTTCCTCCCACCCCTCTCACTGGGGAGTGCAAAGATGAGAACGGTTTCCCCCCCAGATCCTGTGTTCCGGTAAAATCTCAGGTTCCCACAGCTGCCCCCCACGTTTCGAGCGTGTCACGAGGGCGGGCGGCACGGGGTGACATGGGGTGACACGGCAAGAGGAGCACTTCACAGGGCACCAACAGTCCCCAGCAGTCTGGGAAACGTGACATCACCACCACTCAAAACCAAACCAAAACCACGAGTTGTAGCTGCTCTCTGGTGCCTCCATCCCGTTGCCAATCTCCGTGGGTTTTACTATCAGGTTTTCCCCCCGGCCCTGTTTTTTTGCATTAATTTTTCACCTCAGTGGGTGAAACCCAACTCTGCAGTTTCTTTCTTCCCCCCCTGAAGTGCTGTCAGATGCACAACAGTGACTTGATGAAACCCAGGTTTCTTTCTGAGCTGTGGGAGGGTTTAAAAAAAACCCCATGAAATACGATTACTACGAGATCATGATTCACTTGAGCATTTAAAAAACACTTACTGGAGATGAGTCGTCCCCTTGCTCAAGTCTATTAATAATTCCCAGTACCGTGGGCCCTTCACTCTGATCTGTCAATAGAAACATTTTTATTACTAAATATAACCAGAATCATTGCATTAAAGAGGTTTCTACTGTTTTTTTTTCTGGGCTGTTTTATAGTGTTGCCCACCCAGAAAATTCAGGAGGAGGTTTGTGTCTCCTACAGGCAATTCCCTGCTACATCACATCTTGGAAGATCTTGATCAAGACAGAAGACAGGGAATTGTCTTTGGAATCATAATGGGACAACGTCATCCAGAGTCAGGCTAAGGAATCAAAAATCATCAAATCTCAGCTCTTGAGACCTGTGACCCAAAATCCAGGTGATTTTCCATCAAAACAGGGATTTCCTTTACCTGCTTCAGCAAGTGGAGCTCTGGGAGAAGCGTGGGTGCCATCAGCTCCTCGGTGGCCTCCCCGTACCACTGTGTGCCCTGCAAAACACCACGGGAGCCATGGGTCAGGGAAGCTCATTTCCATGGGAAAAGGAAGGAAAAGGAAGGAAAAGGGCATCTCATGGGGAACAACTGCCCTGGCAGCAGGCAGAGGGGTCTGATCCCAAGTAAATACAGGACTCATGTCAGGAAACATGGAAATCCCAAGCTTTATTTCCCATGGATGGATCAACACCTAATGCTGGGCAAGGCTGGAATGTGAAAGTTTGGGAAGCAAACTGTAATGGGAACATGGAGAACTCTGTGCCAGAACCACAGAGCTGCACCTCTTCCCCCTGAAAATTCCAAGAAGTCTTTCCTGAGCATCCCCCTTCTCAGGTATAAAATAAATCCCACAGGAAGGACTCTTCCCTGAAGGACACCTGATGGAAGCACCCAGGAGAAACACCAAGCTGCTCGTCTCGGAATTAGGAGAAGGCTTGGAAAACACAAATGGTTCCAGCCACTTCTGTGCCTTTGCAAGTTCTTTTGGAGAGGGAGGAGGACTTGGGTCAGTCAGGACACCCTTCCTTGCCTGTTTGAAGGCTCAGGTGACTCTCCCTGTCCTCCCCTCTGCTCTCCAGGTGCCACCAAGGCTGAGCCCAACCCTTCACTTATTTGCGCAGAATTCCCCTCGTCTCCACCACGGCTTGAAACCAAACCCAAAACTGGAGGGCACCCCAATGAAAACCGGGATAAATCCCAGTGTTTGGTCATCCCACAGCTCCTCAGGGCCTCCCAGCCACGTTACCTTGTAGGTGACCTCTATGAGGGCGTAGCAGGGGGTGTTGGAATCCACGTCCACGGGAGTGAGGAGCCTCGGCTCGGCTGCCAGCACGTACAGGTGACGCAGAGCCTGCAGGTGGTACCTGGGGTGGGAACCAGGAGCTCAGCACGGGCTGGGAATGATCCCAGACACCCAGCTCCACGCCCAAATACAGCCTGGATAGCCATGGTATTGGTTAATTAACAGAGCAGGGATTAATGGAGCAGAACCAAAAGCAATTAAGGGTCATAAATGGATGGATCTTCCATGAAAATCTTTCCAGCTGAGCAAACTGGAGCAGCCACATCACAGGAGCACAGCAGAGCTGGTGTTTCCTCCCTGATCACAGATCCCTACCACTGTCACTTATTTCTTCTGTTTCCCACATTGTTTTTAATGGAGAACCTCCAAAAAATTGATTTTTGGTGAAAATCCATCATTTGTCTTTTGTAAGAAGATGGTTCAGCTGAAGGAAATGGGATCCCCACAAAAGCCTTACCGATTGTCCGTGCTGTGAACAGGGAAGTGAGGGTACAGAGCACAGAGCAGAGCAGCAATGGACGAGTTGGAAGTGCTCAGGGAATATCTGTAGGAAAAAAAAAACACTATCCTTCACTTTTCCTTCCAAATAACACAGGAGGCCAAAAGATTTTGGTGGGATGAGGAAAGGAATTTCCAAAAGAACACGAAGACAGCAAGACTTTCTTTTCCAAAGGAAAGGCAACTTTATACATCCATGTGGTATTAAAAAAAAGGGAAACGGAGGAAATGGGAATCAGGGATGGGATGTGCCTTTGGAAAAGGCCAATTACCTTCCTCCTCCCAGGAAGAGGAGCCCCAGAGCCATGTGGTGAGCCAGGTGGAAGCCGTAGTTCATCTCTCCCCCCGTCTTCTTGTGCATGAATCGGCAAAGCTGGAGCACTTTGAGGTTCCCAGAGCCGGCCATGACCATGGCCAGGGCCAGGAGCAGGACACTCAGGCACGTTTCCAGGTTATAGTGACCTGTCTTCAAGCACAACAGAGAGGTTTCATCGCAATTCCATGGCCAACAGCACATTCCAGGTGGGATGATCCACCGCTTTCGACCCCGGAGCTTGAATTCCCCAGACAGAGGGAGAGCCAGCAAAGTCCTTCAAAGTATTCCCAGCCCTGCCACATCCTATAAATCGTGTGTCATCTAGGAAATTAAAAGGGCTGGGCCTTTTCCCATTGAGGTTTTGCTGAGGGTCACACAAAGCCATCTTTCTGCTGGAAAAAAACTTGGAAAAACTTACTATGGATGCTGTCGGAGCCGACAAACACTTCAGGAAATCCGTGGCATATTTGTACTGGAAAGGAAAGAAATGCCCAGTGGATATGGATCCAAAAGGTATGTGACAGCTTCCTGGGAATTGAAGGGAATAAAATAACCCCCCCTCTTACCAGGCACTGAAATGCTGCCAGGTTTTCCGACCCGGCAAAGCGGAATCCCAGGGATAGACACGCTCCGGCAATGATGTAGACGTGAGCTTGCCTAAGGAGCAACATAAACAGGAAATGACTAAATGTTCCTCTTCTCCTCATCTGAATACACAGCACAAACTCCTTTATGCCTTAAAAATAAAAGGGAAGACTCATCCTTTATGGAAGGATATCCCATAAAACAAAACTCTCCTTTATGGGACAGTAAAATTCCCCAGGAAGAGATTTTTGGGATGTTACTCACGCCAGCGTTTCCAAGCTGAGGTCTTCAGAGGAAGGCAGCTCTGTTGCATGGAGAGAGATAATGTTCTCTCTTATGATCTACAGAAAGCAGGAAGGGAAAATGAATCCAGGGAAAATTGATGATTAATTGAAACTCTGGCCATCAGGAGTTCATAAGTGATGCCAAACAGGTCTACGACCATCAGCATCCTTGTAGCTCTCACAGGTATCGAGCTCATTTGGTCTTAAAAATTCCATGCAATATCTTGGAATGTCACTGATCTCACTGTTGGGAATTTACTCCTAGTGCTCAACTCCATGCACCTGGCAATGCAGGGAAAATAAATCCCTTCCTTTCCCTGACATCATTTTGTGTCTGGAACCGTCCCACCCCTCCTCAATCCTCTCCTTTCCAGTCCCTGGTGCTCCTAAAATCCAGGGATCCCATGGAACAGTCGCCTTTGTCAGGTTAATGCTCATTTCCTGGTGCTCCTCGTGTGGCTATGGAAATAGCCACACGGACAGCAATCCAGGGAGGTGGAAAATTGGGAAGCAAACACACCACACATAAACAAACACCCACCTGAGGCACGTTGCTGTTGACCCACTTGGAATTGGGCAGGATGTCATCCCACAAAATCAGGCATCGTGCCAAGGTCTGGAACAAGGGAGAAAAGCAAACCATGAGGGAGAAGATTTATCCATGGAATTGGGAAAAGCTGTAAAAATGCACATCAATGTGTCTTGCAACTATTTCTCCATAAATTCCGTCTCCATGACAAGGAAGGTGCCACACCACAGGGAGGAATTGTTGGAAGAGAGGAGTTTGGCTGGGAAGCAAAGGATTCTGGATGATGGGCATATTGGGCTGGAATTCCAAAACATCATTTAAATAGACTGAGGGATGAACCCAAGGGAAATCTTACCCTCAACAAAAGGAACTCTGGTTTGACAAAGTCCAGCAAATACATCGTATCCGGTGCTTTGAGCCAGTCAGCAATGGATCTGCAGGGCATGGCAAAGGAGAAAGGGTTTTCCAGGTCACATTCCAGCAATTCCAAACCTCAGCAGAGCCAGCACCAGGGCAGCTGAACCCTGCAGGAATTCCCAGGTCAATACCTGTTGTTGGTCTTCAGGTAGATCATGGCAAGTGCAAGGGTGGCACCTGGACATGTCACGTCCACGTTGATGGTGTCTCCTTCCTGGGAAAACACAGGGAACACTTCCCACAGGATCACTTGGAAGAGAATGACACTCCCAAAGTCATGGAGACACCTCCCAGACTTCCAACTTAAAGGAGCCAGAGCTGGCCCCACGTACCTTGATTTGGTAACTGGGAGATTTGTGCTTCTCCCTGTGCATTCCCGCCTGGAATCTCCTGTGTCCCCCCACCATGTACTGGTAGAGCTGCTCGGGAACGTTGAGGTCCGACATCCCAATCAGGTTGCTGCCATGCTAGGGAATGGAAAGAAGGAAAAGCATGGAAGCGCCTCCCTCTAGGAGAAAATCCCACAGGCAGCTGGGAGCCAAGGGTGGAACAGCTCTTGGAATGCCATCCCAATGGATAATGAGTCTCCTAACAGCAGCTGACTTACCCCAAGGCACACCATTCCCAAGGCCAGCCCCGATGCCAGGGAATAGGACTCTCTGTCCGTGCAATATTCCATTTCTGGGCCGGGGGGACGCCCTGGAGAAAGCAAAGCAGCAAAATTCACCTTTGAAAATTCCAGCTTATTGCTTAATTCCTAATGAAAGGAGAAAAAAATGTATCTGTCCCTCCTTAGGGAAGTCCTCAGTGGGATGACAAAGAACTGGCAGTTCATCCATCCACTCCCAAATGGCACCTCCCTCCCAATGTTATGGTTGGAGTTCAGAGCCATGGTGAAAATGCCAAGTTTAACTGAGGATACTTTAAGATCCCGAACCAATCCAAATGCTGTTGCTAAAAAAGGATTGCACATATCCAATTTCTGGAAACACAACAATTCCAAGCTTTAAAATTTACCCAATTCCCTGTTTATTAAACCACACAGCCTCCACGTAAAATTCCATATGAACAGGAAAAAAGCCTATTATAAATTTAATTCAGAATGAGAGCGCAAGTGAGATCATGAACCTGCTGTTCACAATCAGCCCTTAAAGCCTAGTGGTTAAAAAGCCTTAAAATTCCAAAGAGGGGAATTTAGGACACCAAATTTCCAGGTGGAAGAAGTAGGAACAGCAACGACGCTGCCACGTTTCTTCTCCTAAATCCAGTGATTTTCCTCCTCACGCTGCACAAGCTCCCAGGAGGGACCACGAGGTTTGGAAAACGAGAGGAGAACGCTGCGGTGGGAGGTGCCAACGTTCCGACCCCCAACTCCCCGGAGCGCGCGGCGACCATCCCAGCCCTCATCCCGTTTTTCCGGCACCGACACCCACCTATCTCGGCCAGCAGCACCTCGGCCGTGTGCCTGTGGGCAGTGCCCTGGTAGACCAGGCCTATCCCCACCACGGCAGCCACCTGGACGTTGTGGGGGACGTCCAGCTCGGTGGAGGTGGGCGGCAGCAGGGCAGGGATGTGGATGCTCAGCAGGCGGGTGATGGCCATGTCCATGGTGCCCAGCTTGGCGGCCGAGACGCCGAGCAGGAGCCCGATACTCGTCATCTCGTGGCCCTGGGCAAGGGGACAAGGAGCGGTGAGGCACGTGCAGGAACGGGAAAACCCCTCTGCCAGTGTTCCAGTCGCCCATCCCAATGAGCTGTGAGAGCAGGGTGGAAAGATCTGGTGGGAAAACTGCTGGGATCTTGGAACAGAAATGAAGTTCCCTCATTTCATGGAATCCCAGAATGTTTAGGGTTGGAAGGGACCTCTGGAGATCATCCAGGCCATCCCCCCAGCTCACTCAGAGCAGGTGCCACAGAAATGCATCTGGGTGGGTTTGGAATTTCTCCAGAGACTCCACACCCTCCCTGGGCAGCTGTTCCAATGCTCCAGCACTTCCATGCAAAGAAGTCCTTCCTCACACTGAGGAAGGATCCTTCTAACCCAAACCTTACACCACAACCACAACGAAACAACTCAGACAATTCTCCCACACCAGGAAACTTCCAATCCGACGGTTCAAAGAAACCTTTTGGTTTTTCATTCCTTGTTTTGCTCAAAGAACCCAATCCCACTGGGATCTGGCTCTCGGACGTGCCAGAAGGCCTCACCTTCGTTAGGTAGTCGTGGATGTTGAGGGTGGCCAGCTTGGTGAGGTGCCCGTTGAGGCCCAGGGCCATGAGGAACCCCGCGTACTCGTTGGCCAGCTCGGCGATTTTGGGCTTGTTGTAGACGATCCAGGCGGAGTCGATCTGGGAAGCAGGGGCGATCTTCAGGCCGGCGGCCACCCCGTTGTGGAAGCTGGCCCAGCAGGCCATGTTGGGGGGCACATCGATATTCCCGCTGTTCAGATCCACGGTGGTGTTCCTCGGAGGAGCGCGGCCTGCCGTGGGAGAGGGGATAACAGCAGTCAGGACAAGCCAAGCTCTTCATCCCGTGCCAAGTGAGGGACCAGCCCCGATCCAAGAACCTTCGGGAATGTCAGGACAGCCCTTTGTGGGATCTCCATCCTGTATGACCCCAGCACTGGCCAGTGTCGGCCGTTTTTCCGCTTGTGTCTCCTTCTGCTCCTGATAAAAGGTCTCAGTGTTTGATAACACTGGCCCTGCCCATTCCAGAAAGATCTCCCACCATTCCAGGTGGCAGATTCAAAGCCCAAAGGAGCTCCTTCCTCACAAAACCCACACCTGAGCCGTGAAATTCTTGGTGGAGAAGGAGTTAAAATATTACAGCAAGTTCTGGAAAAAGTGGGATAACAGCTGGAAGAAAGCCCACCCTGCTCTGGGATGGACTGGGAAGGAACCCCTGACCAACGTACCGGTGAGGTTCAGCTTCGGGATGGGCAGCTGCTCCGTTGGCACGGGGTGGTAGGAGAACAGGGTGAACATTCCTCGTCCAACTGGGAGCGCCATGGTTCGCTGGCACAGCTGCAGCAACCTGGTGGGGAGGTGAACCCAAAGCCACATGGAAAATTTTCCCAAATATAAACCATCTATAAACAACAGGCACTGGACAGAACCATTTTTCCTTCTTTTGAACCAAATCTTTGGTCCTTACAAGGTTCACCTCCAAGATACCTTTTAGCTGTTGGAACCTGGCACTATTTTTCCCCTTTAAAGCTGGTTCAACAAACCCATTCCACGGACACTTCCCGGCCGTGTCGGAAGCGAGGTGAGAGGAGAAAGCCAAGCAAAGGTGGTTGGCCTGTGGGATCGTGCTATGAGTGGTGGTAACACCGAGTACAGAGTTGATAAGGTGCTTCCAAGAATGCCGACCACAATTCTCTACGATTGAGTCTGGAAACACTTTCTAGACTCGTCAGATTACTCAGCTGCCTAGGTCAGACTCAGAGCCTCTCGTGTGGTAATGGTGCTCTCGAGTTTGCTTTTTCACTTGGCTTTTAAAGAGATTTTTAACCTCCCCCAAAAGTGAATAAAGAACAAGGATGGAGACAATCAAGGCCTCTGGGCACAGGAGGTTTGAAAGGAGAGAGGGGTGGGACAGTGAATGTGCTTTCTGTGGAATTCCAAGGTCCCCTGACCCAAGACCAGCCCTCAGCAAAGGTTCTCCAGCTTTAGGCAGGGGATGGATGATTTGATCTCTACAGAGTAGGTCCTGCTTATATTTTACATTTTTGGGCAGAAGAAAAGTGCTACAGAGTCCCTTCAGCCCCAAATGACCTCAATGTCCTGTTCGGGTTCACACTCAGGGTCCTTCCCAAGAGCCCCCAACTCCAACACAGCAGAGCTTCGATATCCACGGAACTCCAAAAACTTGGATTATGGCTTTTCTTAAAATTAGATTCTGAGCCACCAAAACTATTCCCACAACCTTTCAGCTGAACGAAATACTGGGAAATAGCTGGAAATGGAGAGAGTTCCAAGGCCACACTGGATGGGGCTCGGAGCAACCTGGGCTAGCGGAAGGTGTCCATGACCATGGCAGAGGTTGGAATGAGATGGGCTTTAAGGTCCTTCCAACCCAACTCAGTTCAACCAAACTCATCCCAACCCATCCCATCCCATGCTTCCATGATTCCTTACCTGTTTTCCTTCTCCTCGATGTACTCGTGGTCGCTGGCTTCCGGCATCTGCACCACGTTGACCCGGACGGGCCGGGCGCTCTGGAGGAGCCTCCGCACCTCCTGCACCCTCAGGTCCTCGCTCCAGATCAGGGACATCACCTCCTCGTTCATGTCGTTCATGCCATCCTCGTCCTCCTCCGACTCGGCTGCCGACGGAATATCCGAGGACAGCACCGTGCCCACGGACTGCAAGGGAAAGGGAAAGGGAGAAGACAATTCCAGGGGGGAAAACTGCCAGGAAGTACCAGCACCACATCCTGAACTCAACCAGCACAATGATGGGTCTGGACACAGATGGACACACGGATGGAGGGTCACAACATTCCCGTGCTCCTTACAGGAATTTAAAGGCCTGGAGGATTTCCAAACATGGAAACCAAGTACTTTGGCACATCCAAATGGGATAAATAACTAAAGACAAGAGGAGATGACACCTCAAGGAGGTGATGTGTGATGGACTTCTTGTCCTTTCAAAACCCCTCCTTGCTTTAGAGCAGTTGTAGGAGAGGGTTTTCCTTTCCCTGCCTACTCCATCAGCCCAGTTTGTGATTAACCCAGTTGGTGACCAGCCCAGTTTGTGATCAGCTCAGTTGGTGACCAGCCCAGTTGGTGACCAGCCCAGCTGGTGACCAGCCCACCCAGAACTGCTGCTCTGCAGATTCTGCTCCAAACCCTGCGTTATTTTTTCGAAGCGTCGATATTTTCACACATCAATTTGGATTCCCTCCACAACCACCTTGGAAAAAGCAAATTACCCATTAAAACAAACAGCCTGCACAGCAGAAAATCCCCAAATTCCTCGCTGTCAGACAACCTGGGGTTCACCACAGCACCACCCCAGAGTGGTTTTGGAACTTCCACACGTGACCAGAAAAGCACCGAAGCTTAGGAGCGCTCTTGGAAAACCCTTTTTCCATGCAAGATTTATGAAATGCTCTCCTAGAACTCTGCTCTCCTGTTTGTTCACAACACACCAGTGATGCAGAGAACACCCAAAGGGAACAGATCTTCCTGTGGTTCTCTGGGCACACGTGGCCGCAGGAAGACGAGTAAATGAAGAGCTGATGAATGAAACCCCATTTCTTCTGGTAAATCCACGCTCAATCTCAACACGCAACTGCACCACCCAGAGCAGCAGCGTCCGTTCTGAAACAGGAAACTCCACCCTGCCCTCCCGAGAAATGACAAACAATTTGGGGTTTGAAGCTCACTTTGGCCTTTTAAGGTCACATCAATTCGAGGCATTGTTATAAAGCCAGCGATAAAATCAAACTTCTCATCATTTTTGACGATTCGCGAGGGTTTCAGTTGGGCACAGCTTCCACCAGCAGCAAACAAAAAGGATTTTTCATGTGGTGGCACATGTGGGGTGTGACCTGGAGTTAATGAACCTTTCTGCTACATTAATTACAGTTTTGATACGCAATTAGTCATGAAGCCTTTGTTGTAGAAAACTGGAATAATTTTAATATCCCTCCAAAGCTGAGACAGCAAAAAGGATCTTGACCAAGATGCACTTGAGATTCCAAACCCCAATTCCTGACTTTGGAAAAGGCTCCATTTTTCTGCCATGAAAGGGTTTTATGTCAGCCTTAAAAAGATTTTTGGCTTCCAACAAAGGACATTTCAGTGAGATGCAATTCCTTGAGATGCTGGTGATTGCCACCATCAGAAGAAAATGTTGGAAGACAAAACCACCACTTTTTTTTTATCATTTTACCTCAGGATAAACAAATAACTAAAACCCTTTTTGGGAAAAAAAGAGAGATATGGCAAATGTATTTCCAAACCCAGCTCTTCCAGAGGAAAGGGAGATGCCATTCCAACACAAGGAGCCACTGGCAAATATCCACTTCCTTCTCCTTCTGCCATGGATTGATGGCAGAGCCTCTGGAGAAAGCACCAAAGGATGGGAGGAGGAGGAGGAATCCAACAGCTCTGGAGGAAAAACTTTAGTCTAAATCTTAAAATGGGATTTATCTTGAGTTTTCCCAGCTATCCATGATCATCCATCCCTGCTGGATGTTGGTTTTCACACCACAACCCTCGTGCGTGTAAATTCTCAATTCTGTCGCCCTCAATTTGGGAATTAAGCCTCAAATTCCTGAGCCAAGCACTCTGCCCAAACCCTGGGACTGGGAAATCCCTTTGTGGCCCTACTCACGGATTTTCCCTTCTGCAGGCTCCCTTCCCAGGCCTGTTTGGACAGGTCCTGGCGGCCGATGAGGAGGCAAACGGCTTCTGGCCAGTCCGAGGCCGGCTGCTCCCGGCACTGGTAGATGGCATCTCGGATGGGAAGGGCCACGCCAAAGGGAAGAGATTCCAGATCCCTCAAGGTGAAACCTTCAAATTAAGAAGGGAAAAAAACCCCCAAAAAGTGTTATCAATCCCAAAGAGTGTTGCCTGTTATCCAAGCACAAGGTAATTTGGGAATGTTGTTGTTCCGCTCTTACCAACACTGGTCATCCAAAGGACCAGTTTTTCAGCCAGGCTGGAAACAGAAGAGCTGGATTTGAAACTGCACCTGGAAAATCAAGGAGAAGCCAATAAAAACTCATCCAGAAGCCAGCAGAAGGTCACAAATTCAATAAAACATCAGCAAAAGCCTCCATACCGATTGTCATCCTGGTCCATCTGCTGCTTCCGTTGGCCTAGGGAAGACATGGATGTGTTAATTCCATGTTTTCCAAGCTCCAGGCGCTCCCAGGATGGAGTCAAAGCACCCTTACCTGATGTGATCTTGTACAAATAGTGGGAGGCTTCGTTCAGCACGGCGCTCTCGTCCCCAAGGATATAGAGAGCCACGCTCTGGGGAGGAGAGACACC
Organism: Aleadryas rufinucha; assembly: GCA_013397815.1. Lineage (NCBI taxonomy): Eukaryota > Metazoa > Chordata > Aves > Passeriformes > Aleadryas > Aleadryas rufinucha. Next base: position 19,702 of record VZTH01019659.1, read on the forward strand.
AAAAAAAGGCATTTGGGGGCTGATATTCCTTTGCTTCCCAGAAAAGCAGGCAGGAAATAACTGGAATGCAACCTCAGCAATGGGGGAGGTTTATTGTGAATAAAAGGAGACTGAAACAACAGAACAACAACAAACTTTTAGGCTTTAAGGTCTGGGAAAAAAAATTCACCCTGAAACAATTCACTGAATTTTTACTGTTTGCTCCAGAGGTAAAAAGATAAATAATTTCCCAAGGGAAAAACCCATTCCCAGTTATCCTTGTTGTGTTTTTCACATTCTCTGTCTCCTGCAGGACACACACATTGTTTGCAGACACCTGTTCCTACTCAATTTTCTCCACATCTTGGATATTTTGTTAAAGTTCCAAGTGAAAAGCTGCTGGGTCCAGCCAGCAAAATCCAAGGGATCAGTCACCCTATTTTGATAATTCTGGGAAAAACCACATCCAGGTAAAATGATTTTGTGGGTGTTATGAAGATCTTTCAAGTCTGAGCTCTGCAAGGGCAGATCAGGCAGAGGGAGGAGGAAAATAGATCCTGTTTTTTTCTCCCTGTTTTTCTCCTCAGGCACCTCTGCTCCCAACTGGAAGGGTTTTTCCATCAGTGAGTGAGGAAGTGATGCTGAGCAGGAGGTACCATCAGCCCTTCCAGCTACTCACAGGACTCAATATTGATGTTGGGGCATGCCCAAGGAGAAAACTGGGGAATTCTCATTCCCAAAATACAGCTAACTCCAAGTTCCACTATTATTTTGCACAAACCACCAAAAAACCACAGAAGCAGTGAAGCTGCTCAGCTCCAACACCTCCTTCCCACCTGGAAAACCCATCCAGTAGACGAATCCCTCTGTTATTTCACCTTCCTTTAGGGATGTTTCACTGCCAGGAAATTCAGCAGCTGGAGCAAACCCTGCCCACAGGGCAGTGCTGACAGAACAAGGCACATTCCCTGCATTCCCTGTCCCCCAGTACTCACCAGTACCACCAGTTTGCTCCTTTCACAGATCCCAGGTAAGTAGGGATAAGGCTGCACTCCCTCTCCCTTCAGGCAGGAACTCAGCCACTGGAAGATACTGGGAGGCTCAGCAGAAAAAAAGGTGGGATGGAGCATGAAACCTGTTTGGACTTAATATGAACAGCAAGGACCGTGAATTCAGGGAAAAGGCACAAGAATTCCTCACCATTCCCAAAGAAAAACCTCCAGCACTTCCTTCAACAACAAAAATCCAGCATTTCCCCCAAAATTTGTTCCAGATCCCTCCTGTCAGATGGGATTTTATGACAGGAGTGAAAACTTGAGGCATCAATTTAAGGATGAAAAATTATCTCAAAGGAATAAGCAGGGAGTAATCCTCCAGAATGAGGGGAATGTTAAAGGGAATATCCAAATACCATGAAACATCCAAAGGTTTAAACTCACCCTGGTCGATTATGCAGGTCTGCCTGGAGGTTTTGACAAGGGCTGGGTAGTCCCTGTAGTAATAATCTATGTAAGCTTCCAGTTTTAAATCCCTGGAATGACAGAGAGGGGAGTCACAAACCAGGAAAAAAACCATTCCCACTTCCTGGATGCCACCCCTGGGCAGTGGGTGCTACTGGGGAAGAACGTGGAGCCACAGAAAAAAATAGGGAAGGTTTTAAACATTCCTTTTCTTCAAATACAGGGCAAGTTTGCTCCAGTTTGGGCAATCCCACCAAAAGGAATGATTTCCCAGTGGGAATACCTGGCCAGCTGAACCAGGAGGACCACGAGGGAGCGGAGGCCTTCTCCCATGAGACTGTTCAGCTTGAGCTCCTCGTAGATGAGGTGGAGAACAAAGAAAATGGCAGGAATGTGGGCAAAAAGGAGAGTGGAGGAATCCAGGCTGAGGCTCTGGGAAAAGTCATCCCTGGGAGCCGAAACTTCCAGAGGGTCCAGGCGCAGAGCTTTGGCAACGGGATGGGACTCGAAATTCCTGTGGTAGTCGGAGCTCAGGAGATATTCCCAGTCCTAGGGCACAGAAACAGGGAAGACAGGCAGAGAACATAACTTCCAGAAAGGTAATTCCAAAGCACTGTTACAGAGGAATTTTTTCCCTGAAAACCAATCCAAATGTAACTGTTGGATGGACAATGTGCTGCACAAACCCTGCAAACCACAGGGATTCAATGATTAAGCTCCATGCTTCCCCTAAAAGAATGAAAGCCTTCATTCCTTAATCCATCCTAATTTTACTCTCTGGAAGTGAGAATCCTTACAAACATCACACACGGTGCAGCTTTGGAAAAGAAAACTTTTCCATCCCAAAGGTTTGTCAGATGAAATTCCACACTCAGAGGGTGTTTCCTCTGGTTTGCCTTAAAAAACCAACCCCAAACAGCTCCTCCTGCCTGGTACTTTTAGGAAAAAAACATTTCTTACCTCATCTGAGCCTGTTTCTGATGGCCTTGCCTTCTTTGGAGCAATGACTGGGGAGAGCGATCCTTCAAAATCGAGCTGCAAGAAACAAAAGAAATAAAAATAAAAGAAATAAATAGAAAAAGTAAATGAAATAAAAGCAGCTCAGGAGTGAAATTCCCAAGGTCTCCTAAGTGAATCACAACATCTGAACCCAAACCAAGCAGGACATGATGTGGCTTGAGGCAGTTCTAGATTTGCTGAAAGAAACCCCAGAAATCCAAAATCCTCTTTGAGGAGCAAGAGTCTGAGCTGTGACCTGTGTTTAAACTCAGGCTCAGTTTAACATGGATGAGATGAACCAAATTTAATGCAGCAGGGTGAGGTGTGAGCTGGAGCCAAATCTTCAGCATTTATTTTAATAATAAATGTATTTAATGATAAACACAGAGTGAAACAGGCCTGGAAGCTGGAAGTAAGGGATGAATTTGCTCACATTCCGTGTCCAGCAGAGCCTCTCCGTGTTGTAACCCATCATGTTCATGAGACAGGTGACAAATAAATTCCACTCCGAGTGGTAGCTGGGCCCTCCCGGGGCGTTGTAGGCGTTGTACCACTTCACCAACATCTGCACAGCTGTTTCCTTGGGCAGGATGGCTTTGACCCCCTGCAGGCATCTTTTCACTGGTGGAAAAGAAGGAAACCATCCATCATCATTCCTGGGATTTGCTCCATCAGTGGTGGAAATCCCCACGGGTTCCTCTGGTTGGGCTGCGTTTAACTCTACATAAAGCCACAAAGCACCAACAGCTCTTCCTTGAGTTGAGTGCAAATCCTCTGATTTGGAACAAAAAGCAGGAAAAATATTCCTTTTTTTGCTCATTACTCAAGCCAGTGGCGTCTGAACTGGCATCTCAGCCTTTCCCCAAGCAAAGCAAAAGCCACTTGAAGCTCTGGAATCCTACCTAATTCCGAGGTGGCGATTTCGGGAATACTGATCCGAACCATGGTGTTATTGCTGAGCTCCTGGAAAACCCAACAGAAGTGGAGATAAATCAGGAAATGCATCAAGTACAGGCAAAGTCCTTTTCTATCAACTCAGAACCCCTTAGTGGATGAAGACATTCCCCAATCCTGGCTGTTTGCTGCACTAAGACGTGGAATTCCAGGCGCCAGCTCTGTGGAACACTGGAAATCTTGGAATTATCATGAAATCATCTTTGTTACCAAAAGTGTTGCCTCAAACGACAGGGAAATACCTACTAAAGTTACTCTGTTGTGGACAGGATCCCTCAGAGCTTGGATGAAAGTCCCAAGCTGCTGGAAAGTGCAGTCCTCAACGTAGGGGGAGTCGTGGAGCTTGGAAGAATCCCTTAATTCCGGAACTGGTGACAAAATTACACTCTGAAAAGTGGGGAAAAGGATTGGTTAGAGCTCAAATTGAACTGGAAGTCAGAACTGAAGTGGATCTGAGCAAAGAACAGCTAAAATTGTTGGGTTTAAAGTACTAACAGGAATCTTGGAAACAACTGTAAATCTTTCCAATCCCTGCCTTGGAAGTTTTATGGCAAACATAAATAAATGAACAGGGCAGCACCACAGAAATCTTCTTTAAACACAGTTTATTCATGGCAGTTACACAACAACAAGGGGAGAATCAACTCCAAAAGATACCTTGGAAGATAAAAAACCACCAATCATCACAACAAAAGGAATATTTCCTCATTTCTTACCTCTTCCAGGGGCCCCAGGTGCTTGTTCAAAGGCTTGGATGGAGTACTGACACTATCCAAGGGAGTGCTTGGCCGAGGCATTTGGTTGGACATTGTCAGGGATGGAGCAGGAAGGCCGGGAATAAAAACCTTCCCCACCTTTTTGGTGGAAAAAGGGAAACAAAAAGTTATGTTTTTCTCTGAAAATAACCCCCCATAAAATGATTTCATTGTCCCATTCATGCCACGGATGCTCCAGAACTCCCTTTGTAGCATCGTACGTAAATGAGGGATGGAAAAGGTGCCGCTTACCCGAACCACTCCGGAATACAGCACCAGATTCCCACTGCCTTCCAGAACCAGCAGAGTGTCAATTCCCTGGAATAACCAAGCAGCACATTCAGCTCCTTGTGTTGAACCAAGGAGGCACCAGCTGGATGACAAGGACATTCCACAGGTAACAGTACCTCCACCGGAGCCGCGTCCTTTGCTGGAATATTGGTGACAGATCCAAAGATCAGCTGGGATTTATCGTTGCTCTCTTGGAATTTTACACACCTAGGGATTAGGGAGAACAACAGGAAACGTAAAAGGCTTGTCCTGGGTGTTGTTACAGAAAGAAAACACGAAATTCCAACAGTGCAGTGAATTTTTTTTTGGTGGGTTTTTTGGTTCCTTCCTCCTTCTTCTCCCCGCTTTACCCAAATTTTAAATTTTCTAGTTAATTAAAACCTCTGATTTACTTCCAGCTGGGAGTTCCTGGAGTGCTCCTCCTGGTTCACCTGTCCCCAAGGTGGGAATGCTCACCTCAGCTGCAGCTGGGATTCCACTAAAAAGCACAGGAATTTCTGCCCACAAAGGTCAGTGGAAATGAACACTTTGGATGCCTGGGAATTCTTCTCTCTGGAAAAGAGACACAAGGAGCAGGTTAGAACTTGCTTTGCTTTGGAGACTTCATTAAACCATTCAAAGGATATGGCATAACACAGGGAAAACTGCTCCAAGTGCCCAATTCCCTGGAAGGGAGCCAGGCACTTAGGGAGCATCATTTCCCAGAAAAATCAAGGAGTGCAAGTCCAGGAATCGACTCCAAGGTGGCTCCATTTGCAGAAGAACCACTCAAATAAGCTGGGATTTCACTTTAATTCCAGCTTCCCAGCTCTCATCCCAAGAAAACCAGCTGACCTCATGTTTGGGACTGTTTCTGTCCACAGGTGGTCGATGCAGAGCTCAGGAACGATGGGCTCCGTCTCCGGCACGAGGAAGGAGTCGTTGGAAGCGGAACTCGGGGAATGGGTAACGCTGGGTCTCCTCGGGGACTGGGCACTGCTGGAAAAGCTGAACCTCTGCACTCCAGAAAAGGAATGGACTCCCAGGGCTGGGGAATGGGAGCGGCTGCAGGCAGAGACAGGATACGGATGAGAAGGGGATCTTCAAAATCAGGGAAAGATCACACATTGATATGGCTGGAAAGTGGATCCCCAAAATCAGGGATAGAATCCCATGGAGCTCATCCACTGACTTTAAAGCCCAGCCAAACCCTACACCAGGAACTAGCTCACTGCTGATTGCCTTTAGTTTTCCAGCACAGGAAAACAATTCTCCAATTATTTTCCAGGCATCTCTGTGTGAATCCAACAGATGAGATTTCAAAAGGATTTCAGATTCCATCAAAAATCCCTATCCCCCTCTTCCCTCGAATTTCTTTAGAGAAGCCACCCCAAAACACTCCTGGGACTCAAACATGCTGCAGACATTCCTTGATCCATGACCGAACAGCCCCTTTGGCTCTGGCACCAGGGATTATCCTCCTGTGCTATTGGAATAACAGCACAGGAAGGGCATTCCAAGAGGAATTTCAGGTGCTGCTGCAACACCTGAGCCTGGGATGGGAACACAGAGAGCAAAACATGGTATTCCATGGTATTCCATAGCTCCCATCCTTTGGGATTTGCTGTGGGTGCCCACCTCAAAGCAGCCATGTTGGAGATGGTGGGAGAGCGGGATTGCAGGTTGGGAGAGGAGCCGGATCTGCTCTGGCTGTGGATGGATGAGTAGTTCTGGAAAGGGGAGCCCCCAGGGGAGTCTCCTTTGGAGAGGCTCCGGAGATGAGCGGTCAGGGAGCTCGTGGCCATGTGCTGGGGGGTGCCCCCCTGCTCCGGGAATTTCAGCACCAGGCTCTGCTCCTGGGAGGAAAACCAAAGGCATGTGGGCAAGGGCAGCCAGGGAGAGGCTCTTCCAGCAGCTTTTCCCATCAGTTATGTGTTACAAATTCATCTCAGCCTTTGAGTTATTCCCATCAGCCCTGCTCGCCCGCTCCCACAGAAACTGCTCCAATGCTTTCCACAAAATCACAGGATTTGGCTGGAAAAGGCCTTAAAGCCCCCTGCCATGGGAACACCTTCCCCTATCCCACGTTGCTCCAAGCCCTCTCCAATGTGGCCTGGAAAACTTCCAGGGATGAGGCATCCAGAGCTTCTCAGGGAAAACAGTGCCAGGGCCTCCCCCCCCACAAAGTTTTCATGGCACTAAGTTCCTTCCCACTTTTCCTAAACCTTCTGGTTCAGTGTATGGAATAACATGTTAATGACAGAATCCATCACCATCACATGATCTCCCTGCTCCAGGCAAATCCATGGATTTAAAAACCAAAAGAACCAGCCCCAACAAACATCTTACGAATGAAACAGATCCCAAATCCCACACACGGAAATGCACACGGCTGTTTTCCAGGGATCTCCGTTCCCCAGGGAATGGGTACCTCTGGCTTGACTCTCCTCAGGGCCCAGACCGTGTGTAAGCTCTGCACAGTGTCGTAGGTCATCACAATGGAAGGGTCAGCGCTGAGGAACACGATCCTCAGCGTGTGGTCAGCCACGTACTGCACCCGCGACGATCCAAACACTCCTGGAAAACACGGATTCGTTCCCAAGGGGCAGCTCCAGAACAGTGCTGTCAGCATTCCCCACACTCTCTTCCTTCCACAACCTGGGTTTCTCCCCTGAGCAGCTTCCCTGTTCACACAGCGGCTCTAACAGCATCCTTGGAAGGGAATCTTCCCAGGTTTTTTGATGCAGGGAATGCTCCAGGGATGCACTGGGATTTGCTGCCACCCTGAGGGACTCCAGGGACATCCAACCTACCTCCAGACTTCCAGACCAGAGGGGTGATCTCATCCAAGGGGTGCAGCATGCTGAACATTGTCGGCAAGGGCTCCCTAGGGAAAAGGCAGACAAATCAGAGCCTGGAATGTGACAGCAGGGACACACATTCCATCTCCACAAGCTTGTTGGATTGACTGAGCAGACCCAACTTTTCAGGACCTCTATTCCTAATCCCAGCTCTTCTGAGGACTAGAGAATCCCAAGGGAAAACCCAAAAGAGTGGATTACAGCTGCTCATCAGTGCATTGTCCAGCTGCTTCCTCAGGGATCCGCAGAGGGGCTGGGATCCTCACCCAGTAGGGGCTGGGATCCTTACCCAAGAGAGAATGGGATCCTGCAGCTGAGAGAAAATGTCTCGATGAGAATCTCTCAGTGACTCCCCCAGCTGTTCAGCACAGCCTGGAATCAAATCCCAGGACAAACCTTAATGGAATCAGGCTGGTGAGACCCATACTGTGGCTATTCCCAGATCCTATTCCCAGGACCAGCACTCCCAAACACTTCTTAACACTCAGCTTTGCGTGTGCTCACTCAGAGTCACTGGGATGGGATAAAAAGGCTGGAGGATCACATCAATAAAATCCCAGACTGGTTTGGGTAGGAAGGGACCTTAAAATGACCCCATTCCACTCCCTGCCATGGGCAGGGACGCTTGCACTATCCCAGGTTGCTCCAAGCCCCATCCAAGCTGTCCTTGAACTCTTCCAGGGATGGGCCAACCACATCTTCCTCCTTTCCCACCTGATTTCACCTTTTCCCATCACAAACACAGGGATCCTTTCCCCACTGCCCTCCAACTCCTCCAGTCCTTATTAGATTATCCAACAGGAAACCACCCACATCCCCCACCCCATACCTGGGTGGGCTTGGGGGCACCTCATGGGAAGAACTGCTGCGCTCAAACAACAACCCGTATTTGGTTGGCCAGACATTTGCAACCTAGGAAAAAATGATGGATTTATAGGGGAAAAAAAACCCCAACCATGAGCTCTGTTGGTTATGTTGGAGGGTTTTATAGGGAAATAAGGGGTTCAGGCTTTTTATGGAGAGCTGGGGAATGTAAATGTGGACAGAAATATTCTGTTTGTGGAGAAAAAGCACGGCAGAAGTTACCTGGAAAGGCAGAGCAGCGATGTAATCCTTCCCCTCCATGCTGTGCACGTTGATGCAGGAATTCTGCAAAATGCAGATACATTTCTCCACTATCTCCTCACTGCCTGAAACTGGAAAGGGAAAGGAAGGAAAAAACCTATTACACAGAGAAGTTTCTCTCTGTTTCAGACATCCTTTATACACAAAAAGCAAATTCTGACATCTCAAGTGTTGGTGAATGAGCTCCTGGAGTGTGTCCAGAGATGGGAATGGAGCTGGGAGGGGGCTGGAAAACAAGGAATGGCTGAGGAAACTCAGCCTGGAGAAAAGGAGGCTCAGGGGGGACCTTGTGGCTCTGCACAACTCCCTGACAGGAGGGGGCAGCCAAGGAGGGTCGGGATCTGCTCCCAGGGAAGAGGGACAGGAGGAGAGGAAACAGCCCCAAGTTGCACCAGGGGAGGTTGAGGTTGGATATTGGGAAAATTTCTTCCACAAAAGGGTGTCCAGCCCCAGGCACAGGGATATAAAAGCCAGGTGGATGTGGCACTTGGGGACGTGGTTTTGTGGTGGCCTTGGCACTGGTTGGACTCAGTGGTCTTGNCAGGCACGGAGATATAAAAGCCACGTGGATGTGGCACTTGGGGACGTGGTTTTGTGGTGGCCTTGGCAATGGTTGGACTCGGTGGTCTTGGAGGCTTTTCCAACCTAAACAATTCTATGTTTAGGAGCCAGGGGAGCTGAGCTCTGAGTGTTTGCCCACCAGTAGAAGAAGCAGGACACTCACCATCAGCTTTTTCCCATTTTTCCTGGGGGATAGTGAAGTCACACCACAAGGCCTGAAACCCAACACAGTGTCATTAATTCTTTGGAACGAGCTGATGCTCCCACATAGTGTCACCTTCCCGTGTTCCCCTAAATAACCCCACCCCAAAATACTGCCTGGGAAGGGTCTGTGGGTTCCCTCAGTGCCCCTTTCCCACATTTCCATGCCTGCAGGACGGGGCTGTCGACGGTGAACGCCTTGTACACGGTGGACGCTTGGCTTCTGCTGCCCTTGCTCCAGATGACCACATTGCTGGCCACGTACAGCTCCTCATCGTAGTCCACCTCCTCCCCAACATCACTGATGCCTTTCCTCAGCTGCCAGCTTTCCTGGAAAACAGGGATTTCTTCAGGAGAAGCCATGGGTGTGATGAGTTTGGCCAGTTACAAGGTGCTGGCACGGAGAAGCTGTGGCTGCCCCATCCCTGGCAGTGTCCAAGGCCAGGCTGGACGGGGCTTGGAGCAACCTGGGATAGGGTAAGGTCTCCCTGCCCATGGCAAAGGGTGGAATAAGATGATCCATAAGGTCCCTTCCAAGCCAAAACACCCTGGCATTCCACAGTAAAGGGCAATCAGAATCCCTTCAGATTTATTTTGATGGAAGTCAGGGAGGAAAGGGTAAAACCCTTTGCAGAGTTCTGAGATTCAGAGTGAACCCCCTTGCTCCCTAAACTCCTTCTCCGAGAGGAGTTGGGATATGGATGGATCCAACCTTAGGCTCGATCTCCATCAGAACACGAGGGGTTCACCTGGAGAAGAGAAGGCTCCCGGGAGACCTTAGAGCCTGAAGGGACTCCAGGAGAGCTGGAGAGGAACTTGTACACGAGTCTGGAGTGCCAGCACAAGGAGGAACGGCTCCCCACTGCCAGAGGGCANTGCTCCCCACTGCCAGAGGGCAGGGTGTGATGGGATATCGAGAAGGAATTCTTCTCTGTGAGGGCGGTGAGGCCCTGGCACAGGCTGCCCCATCCCTGAAGTCAAGGCCAGCCTGGAGGAGGCTTGGAGCAACCCGGCGTGCTGGAAGCTGTCCCAGCCCGCGGCGGCGGTCGGGAACCGGATGGGCTTTAAGTTCCCTTCCCTCCCAACCCCCCCTAGAATCCCTCGGCTCAGAAAGGCTCGTACCC
>VZTH01019662.1:0-93807 GCA_013397815.1 Aleadryas rufinucha
CGGCCGTTAGCGCCGGGGGCGGGGCCCGAGCCCATCGCGAGACCGGGGCGGGGCCGCCGCTCGCCCCGCCCAGCCCGGGGGTGAGGGAGACACCCACCGCAGCTTTTCCCACTTTTTCCGTTCTTTTCCCCCGCGTTTGCCCTTTTCCGTCTTTCTTCCTCTTCCCTTTCCGTCCCTTCTTCCTGATTAGACAAATCGCCGGGCCTGCAGGTGTCAATAAGTCGCATATTCATTGCTCCTCAGGAAGGGGCGGGGTTTTTCCATTAAAAATAACAGTAAGTCATCGCCTTTCCTGAAATATTTGCATCTATTGGATAGATAATGACAGAAAGTTGGAACATCTTAGCAGAGTTTTGGGTGGTTTTTTTAATATTCAGAAATGCTTAGAAAAACTCAAGATGTTTAAAATAATATAAATTAATCTGGATTTATTGCAGTCTACAGCTTCCTCGTGAGGGGCAGAGGAGGGGCAGACACTGATCTCTTCTCTCTGGTGCCCAGTGACAGGACCCGAGGCAATGGCCTGAAGCTGTGTCAGGGGAGGTTTAGGCTGGGTATTAGAAAAAGGTTCTTCACCCAGAGGGTGGCTGGGCACTGGCACAGGCTCCCCAGGGCAGTGGTCACAGCACCAAAATGACAGAGCTCAAGAAGTATTTGGACAATGCTGTCAGGCACATGGTGGGACTCTTGGGGTGTCCTGTGCAGAGCCAGGACTTGGACTCAATGATCCTTGTGGGTTCCTTCCAACTCAGCATGTTCTGTGAAAATCATCCTTTAAAACCAGGGAGGAAAATTTCTCATAATTTTTAAAAAAATCGTTCATGAAAAACTGCAAAAGTCATGGCAACTGTACTGTCCCACCATATATGAACACCCATGCTACATCATACGCAAACCACCTGCTGGAAATAAACCAAATAATGTAATGGCTTAAAATGTGAAATTTGGAAAAAGCCATGTGTGGGTCTACGTCCAAACACTGAGCCAGCAAATACTGTGGTTACATTAAATGACACCAAGTAACACCACAATATACTAATGACATTATAGAAATTTTAAGAAGAACGTAGTGTGTTTTCTAGCATCATTTATGATAAGGAATGATGCCAGGGTGCAGTTCTGGATTCAATTTAATCTCTCTCCTTGTGGAAGTGGCTGTGACTGGAACAGGAACTCCTTCAGCAAAGCATCAGAACATGCTTGTATAATCATAGAGTCATCATTGCCTGGGTTGGAAGGGACCTTGAAGATCATCCTGTTCCAACCCCCTGCCGTGGGCAGGGACACCTTTCCTGAATCAGTTGTGAAAGGGAACAGTTGTATGTCCTGACCTAGAAATTCAGCAACAGGACAGAGTAGTTCCTCATACTGCATCTCCACGTGGTCTCAATCATTCCCCAGTTTTGTTTCAGGTTTGAAATAGGTTTGATGGGAGTAGGCGTCATGCTATTACTGAATATTTATCAAATACTCTTCTATTAGTCTTTAGAAAAATCATAACCTTTACTTTTATCACTAGGAGACACGAAAACTCCAGCTGTCCATTATAAAAATTGTACAGATCTCTATCTATAGAGAATGTGTGTTCTTTACAGGAAAAATGAACAAATGAATTATACAGTGTGAAGGCATTTTAGTTTTGTAATTAATGACTAACTGGGTGATCTAAAGGGTTCGTGTTTATTACTGATTTCAATTACCTTGAAACAAAATCCTCACATGCACCATTAGCATGGTGAATAAATTATGGCATTACACAATAAAAATGACAAGCAGTACAGTATGTATTATTCAGGCTGTAAGCTTCATTCCTGGTTTCAAATATCTCTGTTGCCAGCTTCTGTACTTTCAAATTAGCAAAAGGTCATCGTGCATTCCCACTGTTATCAATGGGAGCCTTTCTATTTATATTTCAAAAGAAACAGAGTAGGATTTCAATACCGTGTTTTGCCTAGGGACTATCTTAAAAGTTTCTTTAGAAATGTTGGTTTGGATCAGAGAAATGTCAAAATGTCATGCTTCAAAAGCCAGCAGCAGAGTCATTTTACTTTTTATTATACTTATTAAGAGCTGGCTAATTTTGAGAGAAATGCATTTCTAAAAGTGGTTATTAAAATTTTTAACAGGCACTCCATTTTCTTTCTTTCTGATTTTCACACTTATAAAAATTAGAAGAATTTTTCTTCTTCTTATGTATGGACATATAAGTGAACCTAGATGCCAATGATCCCAAAAATACATATCAAGTTTGAAATGGGGGCCTCTTTTGTCAGGTATTCTATTTTCAACTCTGGTCTCTAGTTCAGGAGCAACTCTCAGATTTCTAGTCCTGAAAATACATGCGCTGACTTCAGGCCCTCAGAAGCCACCAAAAAGTTTTCAATAGACTGTTTACAATTTTGTTTCTAATAATTTATTTTCCTTTTCTTCTTTTTTTTTACATCAAGATAAATAATATGGTAGGCAACTTGATATTTCTCTAAAGATATTTTGTTTCTTGTACATGGAAATAGGTAAAAATAAATGTCTAACACTGTGCTGTGGAAGTCCAACACAGCGTAATTATACAAAATGATAGCAAAAAAAATGTATAGTAAAGCACTGTAGCAAATTAAGTTATGTTTCTGGCAAAAACTTCTTTGTTTTCCAGTTAGAGAAGATTGCCTGGGTTCAGAAAGTGAAAATAAGCTCAATAGGAAAAGTACTGAAAATAAACCCATTAAAAATGACGAATAATGAAAAATAAATGCACTTTATAAAAATAATTAGAAAAACAGCTGAGAAAAATCTTGGGTTTTTTCCTTTCAAAGAGGTGAAAGACATGTAAAGTCATAGTCCAGGATCTCATATGTGCCAAAGTCTTCTAGTAAAAAAGGAGGAGTTAAGTATTCAATATTAGACAGGTAACAGATCTTAGAAATGTTTTTACATGACAACAAGAGGAATTCTAAATACTGCAGTGACTGAAACAATGAGTGTTTTATTTGAGTTCATTTTCACCACAGAAGTAGTTTGGGGTTTTTAACATTCAGTTGTGTTTGTCCTTACATGTCTTTGTGCACATTGGGTTTTTTCCCTCACTTTCTCTCATTTGGTCCATGCCCAGAAATTTTACATTTACCTAGGACTGTTGTACACAGATGACATCATTTTTTGGTGATGTTCTGGTTACTGACTTGAATGACAAAAATCATACACAGGATTAACAAAAACATATAAAATACTGGGATATTAGAGAGAAACACTCTAAAAAGTACCAGAGGATACAATTTCCCACTACTTTTCCTCTCTTGCTTTGTGAGGGAAGCAAAGAACACGTTCATTGAAGAAATTCTGCGCAACACAGCCGTGGACAGGACAGCAAAGGAACAAAATTTAGCAGCATTAATTATAGTACTTAAGACCATGCTGCTTCTCATCTTCTGTAATGCTTGGATTCAAAGCCGAGTGAGACTCCAAGAGAAATGTGTGCAGCAAGGCAAGCTTCAGTGAGGGAGTTTGTTGCAGCAGCTGTACCTTGAAGGTTTTGCATTACAAACCATTCAGATGAGGAAAACATAAACCCACATGAAATAAATGCAGCAGCAGGTCAAGTCTTTACACAAATGACTATAAAATCAACAAGCTAAGAGGATGGGATTTAATGAGGAGAAGACTAAGGAGAAAAGACACATTTTTGCATTCAGGGAGGAGAGCAAATGACTTCTACTAACTCCAGGTTTGCTTTATTATCCATTCCTTATGTTCTATAAAGTAATGTTCAAATTCAGTGCATGGCTGGACATTTTGAAAGTATGTAATTACTCAGCTCTCTTTTTTGTAATGAAGCTAACAGCCCTGTATGTTATATATGTCTTCATATATATGCTAATTTTCAAAATAGTATTCATTAACCTTAAGAGCAGAAAAATGCTTGAATTGATCTTTAAGACCACTATTTAAACTGATTAAAAGACTGATAATTTGAAGTGTATAGAATTTCAAAAGTGAAATTCTGGAGTGCCCTTAAATCCTTAATAAATCAAAATTTCAAGAATTGGAATTGTCTCTAAGGAAGGATTCTAGTATGATAATCCATTATTTCTGTTGGCTCGCTTATTAAGTTGTTCCTAGGAACGCAGACAAGTTTAGGGTCTGTGCCTCAATTTCTCCTCTTTTGAAAGGGAGGTAGTGTACACCTTCCAGATTAAAATTCTTATCTAGAAGCTCTCAAAATACTTGTCAAAAAATGCTTTAAGTGATACAGTAAGTAAATATTTTGCTGACTTGAGCTGCCTAATTTTTTTTAAAAGCAACAATATTAGAGTTTCTTATTGTGGAACAGACAGTCTCAAATGTTTTTTTATTAATTTATTTGTACTTACAGTCCCTTCAGATATATTGGGAGAAAGTTTTTCAAGTATGGCCATCACCAGATTTCCGTGCACAATTATTGTCACAGAGATTTCATTACCAGGTCAGTCACTATTTCTCTAACTCCCAATGTCTACAAACCCATGCTACGATCCCAAAATAAGATTTTCTCCTGCCTTGTTTCTTCTGTGGGAGAAAAATGCACAGAAATCACATTAAAGTCACATCATGAGCAATGATGGCAGAATCTCTTCCAGGTTCTCTCTCAGGTCATCACACCTGCAAAATGGTGTGCAGCTCCGGCTTTCCCTGAATCCAGCACCATTCTGTACACTTGGAAGGGATGGTACTAAGGCAATGGGATAATGTGCAGTTCCTGCCAAATATCTCCTGCCTTCCAAGCCACCATGCTTGGAAAGGCAGGCAGAAGAGCCTTCAAAAGGCTTCAGTGTGCCTTTGGGCACTTCAGTGACTCTACAGCTTCTGCAAAGCCTTGATAACCCAGCTGTTACAACTGGAGAGCAGCCAGGCCCTCTCCAGTTTCATTCTCCTTTGGCTAATGCTTTGTACTTCCTGCAAAAACTGCAGGTAGAATGCCAGCTACTGCTGAAGTCTTTTCTGCCTCTGCATTCTCTTTGGCACTCATACAACTGCACCTGAAAGTAGGAAAAGTGCCTGCTGACCTCTTACTGATAGCAGTGGTCTGCAGGCTGGCTGTGCCACCGTGTGTCTCATCGGCAGAAACAGGAAGCTCTTCATCCCTGTGCCAGGCCCTTTCCTGTTTGGGCAGATTGCTGTTCAGTTCACGTTAAGGTGCCAGAAGCACAAGCCACACAGTTACAGTCACTGACCGATGAAAAAGTCCTGCCCTATGGCCTTGCTTAGCAGTATCATTTGGCAGTTTTCCCTGGTATCATCAGAGCCTCTGGAAACAGGTGGCACACTTAGGAGCTGATGGCAAATGTAGCCCCATACCTTTGCTGGGAGCTCTAACAAGCATCCTGGGGGCAAGAGGCCTTCCTTTTTAATGACATGGTGATAAAGTTGAAAATACTGATATAAAAAATTATTGGAAAAAAAGAAGTGGCTTAAGATTATGAAATATTTTTTGAAGGTTTGAAATGTTGTGCTGATTATCCTGTCACCAAAATTCTGAGATAAATTGTAGCCAGGGAAGTGTTAGGAATTTGACAGCTTGGGAAAATCACTGACATTTTATGCACTGTGCACAGTATTTTGTCTTTTACATTTTCAACAAGAACATGTACTTAGCTAAGGACTATTCTCCTTGCTTCCACGAGTGGCAGAGCAGTGGCAGGGAGACTGTCACAGGGTTTTATTTGTTTCCAGTAAACAAAGACTGATATTCATCCTTCTGTTACTCTCTTCTGCCTCTCAGAATCCTCTAGTTAGAGTGTTTTCCACTATGCTGTCTCTTTTATTAAGCTTCCAAATAAATTGCTGTATACGTCAGTGGAAGGCTTTATAAATAAAAGAGAGAATTGCAAGAGTAGCAGGAATGAAAATGAAAGAAAGCTTTCTAGCATTTTTATGTTGACAGCTTATGTTTCCAGGAAGGTACATAGTAAATGAAGCACTTCCACTGCATAAAATACACAAAAACTCTGTGAGTTTCCTAAATCAAAATGTTGTTAAATCAAAAATTTGTAGTGTGCAGAAAATCACACTGTGAAAGGCCAGTGTCCACAAAGGAGACAGAGGAGCCCTGCAAGAACCTGCCTTGGCTTGCCTTGCCTTGCGCTCAGGAAAGGGTAAGCCACAGCCATAACAATCAGATTGTGAGACCACTTCAGATGGCAAAAATTTATATGCATGAACTCGAAGTCACAGGGGAATCTGTGCTGCTTATTTTCGAAGTCTGAGGTTGTGCTTTGCAGTCAGTGAGTTTTGAGGTGGGAGAAGAAAGAAGGATTTCTTACAGATTTTTTTTTGAGTGTATGAATAAGGATATTTTAGGATATGTGAATATAGTCATTCTGTTTTTAGTTGTGTTGAGGACCTTGAGGTCCATGATACAAGGGATTTTCTCTTAAACTCAGAAACTGGTGAAATATAGGGACAGGACAAGGGGATGTGGCTTTAAACTGAAAGAGGGCAGGTCTAGATTAGATATTGGGAAGAAATTCTTTACTGTGGCCATGGTGAGGCACTGGAACAGGTTGCCCAGAGAAGCTGTGGATGCCCCAACCTTGGAAGTGTTCAAGACCAAGCAGGATGGAGCTCTGAGCAACCTGGTCTAGTGGAAGGTATCCCTGCCCACAGCAGGGGATTGGAACTGAATGATCTTTAAGGCCCCTTCCAACCCAAACCATTCTGTGATTCTGTCAGAATTGTTTGGGTGAGTCACACTGAGCTGATGAGCTACAAGTTGAGCCACTGTCAGTACAGGGACATTTGATCAGAGCTCTCAGTCACATTCCCTGCTCTCTCAGGTGCAGTCCATGAAGGGGTGTTGGCACCTCTATGACGAGCAGAGCAAAAAGTATATTCTCTGCATGTGGCAGTGGCAGTGGCACCAAGTGTGCTTCCCTGCGTCTGCCGGCAAGAGAAACTGAAGTGCTATAACAGTGCTGATACTCAGGAGGCTTCTAGTCACCTGCAAGAGGAATGGGGCAGCTTGCCCCTCACTGAGCCACCTTCAGTCTGTGAACTCAGGGAGCCTGCCTACCACGGTGACACAATAGTTCCGATTCTTTTTTACTGGTCTCTTTGTCAAAACATCTTTTGTTTGATTTTTTTGCTTTCTGAGGGAATCGTTTGGCAATGACAGCTGGCTAGGAAGTCTTAAAGTGGTGCATAGGATCTTAGGAAGCAAGCTGGAGACTATGGCAAATGAGCCACATCAGTACATCAGTTCAGGGTCTTCACAGAAGAGCTATGGCTTCTGAGAATCAAGGAGACTTTCTCTTCTGCAGATGTATTTGCTGCTTTTTAAGCTGGCTTCACAGTTAACCTATCTGGTTAATCCTAACCAGATAGGATTTCTCTATCTCAAAACCGTAAACATTTTTTCATACTTTTTTATTTTTTTAAAAAATTTCAGTTTAATTGCTGTGTCTCTGGGTTTCTAAGATTTCTGGTTTTTAACAGCAAAATTCTTAGTATCTGTTTTTTAAGATACTAAGAGGCTTTCTGGGTCAGAAGAGCAGTCCTAGCTTTATCACACCACAATGCTGGATGTAGTAAAAATCCCTAAAACCATAAGTGAAAAAATGGAACAAAAAATCCCCACTCATCAGATAAAGCAAAGGAAAAAACTTGATTTAGAGTCTGCTTTAAAGAAGGCCTTACTCCTCCTATATGTGCAATTAATTATTCAAATAACTTGTTGAAAATTGATATAATTATTTATAATTATTCTTGGTTAGAGTTATAGAATTATGTGATTACATCTAGATGCATGCATCATAAATGCAGGAGGTACAGCCTAGATGAGGAGGAAATGTCATTTTATTTTTCAATTTATTCATTTCTACTAGATAGAAAGAGTCACAAAGTTTAATTTTCATGATCCTAAGCAGAGGCTCACTGAACTTATCTTTATTACATTTCTTTTTTAAGTTAAGTAGTAGAACCTCTGCAGTTATGGACGCAAAACTCACTGGGTTTTTTAATATTTAGGAAGGCTAAAAAACACTTTAGAGTTGCATGATTGACATGCAAGTAATGTGAG
Source organism: Aleadryas rufinucha (assembly GCA_013397815.1). NCBI lineage: Eukaryota > Metazoa > Chordata > Aves > Passeriformes > Aleadryas > Aleadryas rufinucha. Next base: position 8,048 of record VZTH01019662.1, read on the forward strand.
TGTGTGTTTCCTTTCTACAAAATCAAGCCTGTAGTGTTAAGATGAGTAGGTTATTCCTAGGAGAATATAACCATTGGAGAAGCAGCAGTTAATTCAAAGTTAGGATTTTTTTAATCCATCTCAGTCTTTGCCTTTCTCTCCTGATACACATTTAAATTTCACATTTCCTTTTACTGTAAATTCCGCTATGTTCTCAGGATTGTCTAGCACAGGTGCTTGGTAGGTTTCAATATGTATCAGATAAGCATCTGAACTTGATTTTTGGTTTTTTTACATCTTTATTAAAAGCCATGACAAAGCTGCTGGGTCTGATTCTGCTCCAGCAGAGAGGAGTGAATGGCTGGATTCACTAGGCTGGGATTGATTGCTGAAGTGAAATCACTCTGCAAGCAAAGTGCAGAATTGATTGTAAAAGTCTTTAGTTAAGACCATGTTTATTAAAAATGTGCATTGATTTTACTGGTGTTGTGTCTAAGAAGATTGTATCTTCTTACATGAGGGAATGCTACATCTAAACAAAATTGATCCTATCCACCAGCAGCTTGCACAATTGGGTAAATTCCTACTGAAGCAAGTAGAAACTCCCTGCCGATTTAAGTCAAGGTTGGAAGTATCTTTTTTGGAGATGGATACCAGTCCCACATATGCTCTGATGCCAGAGGATCAGCAAATGAACAGTGAGGAAGACTTCAACATGCTAGAAGAGAGGGCCATGACCTCTGGTGGCAAAGTTCTCAACAGATTTTAATGCTCAGAGTAATGAAACTTCAGCTGCAAAGCACTCTCTGCCATGAGGCTTCTCACTAACTCATGCTAACCAAGAGGACAGCGCATCCGTTTGTGAAATCTCTGATCCTCTTCAAGTTACTGAAGAACCTCAGGCACAGATTTAAAAACCTGATCTAGAGGTACCACATCAAGCCAAAATCACATCACTACCATTATCTTTTTTCCCGTCTAAACTACAGGAACTACTGTTAGCCACAGCAAAAAGTGTCTCTGAAGTAAGGCAAGCTACAGAAATACAATCTGTAATTTATGTATGGCCATTAAATAAAGATGGAAGAGAGTTCCAGCTCCTTTTGGCACCATTTTCCAAAATCTTCAATACAAAACAGCCCAGACTTAACAAGACACTGTTCTAGTCCTGGTGTATCTGAAGATGAGAAATGTTTCCAAATAACCCCAGTGAAAGAGGTTGCACAGGAAGAGCCAGATGGAAAGACAGCAAGATCCTATCCTCTTATTGTAAAGTCATCTAACAGTGTTGTTTCAGAAATTTTAAAGTCACTCACCAATATCAAGAATAAGGATTATAAGAATATGCTAACACTTTCATCTATTAGTCCTTTTGGAGAGCAATTGGAAATTCCTGTCTTTAAGGGAAGTGCTCTGATGATCTGTAATGGCCAAGTCTATGTTCTGTGTGTGTAATGAGACATGAAGATATGTCAACAGAAGTGGAAATAGCTGACCACCACATGTTGCTTATGAAAACCATGGTTTGGCTCATTCCATGTAGTTCTATCCATAATCTAACTTTCAAAGTTCCACATCCACTGCTGTCAAGAAAGGATGCTGTGAAACAGAACATAAAATGTCTTATAACCTGTGCTACCCCCACACACCAAAAGAAAGCATCAAATGAAACACATTTCTCTTCACACAGGATGACTGCCGTCTCTCAGCCTAAGAACTGATCATACATTTTAAAAAAATGACTGCCAGCAGTGACCCAGTGTCACCCCTATTCCTATTCTGTTCAGACAATAGCAGACTTTAGTCTTCATCAGTACTACATTTTGCTTACTTAGTAACAAAAGGAGAAGAGAAAACAGGGCTTATCTGTTACAAGTAGAATACCCGTTTCAGGTGTGGGTTTTGCTAGCAGATACTGAAGGAATGGGTTTTCATACCAGACTGATCTCAAATTGCAATGCCTCATTTAATTGGGCACTGGTCATTATACATGGTCAGATTTTGCAATGTTAAAGGTGACCAGTGTGTGATAAATGGGGTAAAGACAGTATCTTCCATGGAGCAAGGTCCATAAACAGTTGTAGCAGGATTTTAACAGGAAACACCTGTCACTGTTGTACTCTTGACAATGCAAGTACATGACATCCTATAGCTCCTTGTAAAAACATTCAGAAACCTCATAACAATCCTTTGCTTTGAGGGCTGAATAAATTCTTAAGCCAAGAATATCAGTTATATCTGATGCAACTGAACATCAGGAAAAAAAGGCCATGTGGTTGTAGCAGAGGATGGGGAGACAGAAATTTTTTGCAGAAGGCAAATATTCTGGTACCATATGGTGCAGAACTCACTGGTGTCCCTAAACTCAAATTAAAAGAAACTGGCTGCCTGATTTTCAACAGGGAAGATTTGAATTTTGGAGCTGCCGTACAAGTGTAACACCCATAGCCTTAGTGAGGATCTTGGTGTGTGGGTTTCCCGAAGACAATAACAAAAATAGGTTTTGAAAACAAGACAGTTCAAATGGAAGCATCTGGAGTGGTTTTTTCCACTGCAAAGGTTTAAAAGCTGGTGTTTTCTTTGTATAAACTGATTTTTTTTTTGGTCTAGTTCCCTATGGAAATACAACTTAACTGATCATATCACCTATATTTTTCTCTCAGTCTCTGTGTCTCTTGTCCTCCTACAAATTCAAAAAAAGTAACTCAGCAGAGAGGGAGGAAACATCGCAGAGTGCTCAACTATGTTATTATACTAGAGAGTACACATGGAGGAGGATGATGATGATGATGATGGTGGATGAGCTCACTGCTGGGAAAACCTTTGATTATTGTGTGCCCTTGAGACACCAGAGAATTTAACTATGAGATACAAATCCTCAGGAATACAAACTTCATTTGCTCCACTGCTTCATGAACTACCTTTTATCAATCTGTGGTGTTTTATTCTCAAACCAAACTGAAATCCAGTCCTACTGATATTACAGCAAGATGATTACAGTGAATAAGTGCTTTCATGTGGAGAAAATGCCTGGTACTTACAAGCTCTTTAGACTAATGGAGAAAGGTGCAATAGGAACTGATTTTTGGAAGATGAAAAGGCACAGATTTTTAATTGAGCAAATAAATTTAGGAGCAGACAACTAAGATGAGTGGACATTCTCTGATATTTTTATGTTTATAAATCAGGACAGTGTTTCTTTTTGAAATATAAACTTTAAAGTTCTGTCTATATTAGCAGGGTGAAGTTTTCACATCAGAAAGTTAAGACAGATGGCAGCATGTTTCTTTCTGGCTTAAACTTTATGGCCAAGCAGGAGGTGGGCAGTGAGGCTTGTAGAGACACTGTCATCAGTGGAAATAACAGAAGGGAAATAACTTGGCTGAATATAACTCTTTAAGGAACCCACTGCCTCACCATATCCCTGCTGTAAGGCAGGGCCCATCTATGCCCCTAGAACATTTACACTTGACAGATACATTTTAGCAAATTTTGCTTTCATGCTCAAATATGTTTAAATATTTTCAGCTGTCCTCATTTGAAACAATCAACAAACACTGTGGTTAGACATAAGTATTTAAAGAGCAAGGTGGCGACCTTTTTTCTCTCACCATTTTTAAGATTTATTTCTGTAGGGGGCTTTCAGGAAGACACTTAATGACATCAGTATGACCTCTTGCCTAGGCAGCACCTACTTCTGAGTGGAACTCATTATGGAAAAGACAGACACAATACATTCAGGTTTATAGGAAAAAGCAGGGGGCCAGGTACTGCAGGACTGGTACAGCCAATATGCTTATGAAATCTTGTCCTTTGCTTCACATTTTGTTCATATAGAAATACCTCGAGAAAGGTACTTCAAAACAAATGTATATATGTGTATATACATGTATATATACAGATATTTATTTCTTGTGCAACCAAAAAAATTGTTTGCCTTCAGTGGGAATCAGTTGGGCCATTTCTTAAACTAGCAGAGCCCTTTACTGAAGGATTCTCTAATCCTCACAGGGTATTTGCCTTTTCTATACTTCACCCATGATCCTGAACGCCATCCTGTAGCAACAGCCTGATTTATCCTCTCAGAGCCCACACTGATGTGCTGACTAGACATACATTACCCTCACTGCAGAGGAGAGGTGTGGGGCTGGGAAACCAGGCTCAGAACACTTCAGTGAGCGAGCTAAGGACATCTATGATCAGAGATGGGGGAACTTCTGCAGTTTCTGTGTAGCCACAGGCACCAGGCAGGCTCAGCTCTAAGGTCACAGCACTGTGGCTCATGGTGCCTATCACAACTTGCTGAACACTGAGACTCAGCTGCTGGTGGCAGCATGGGAAGTTCAAGGCTAATCTTCCGAGTGGAAGAGAAGAAACAGATCGTGATTTTCCAGGTCACTGAAGCTGTTCCTGTCATGCTCAAAGGAGAGTTATTTTGGCACTCAACAAATCCAGAAACAGAAAATGTCAGAAGCTACCTGGAAATATCTGGGACCAGAGGGAGAACCTGCTGCCTGGAAGATCTCTGCTCAGGACTTTCTGGGGGAATTACCTGTCAGTTGGAATATTTGCCCTCGGTCCTGTGACAGCCCATAGGGGGTAAAAAAGTCACTGCAATATAGAGTAGTTCTGTATTTTTATCTGTATATCTTTTGTCAGGCTTTCCTGGAAAAGCTGGACTACACTATCAGAAATTAGAGGCACCTCAGAGTGCTTAAGGAAAATGCCCAATAAGAACAGAACTCAGTTACAGGTTATGGCTATGCTTCAATTGTCTGTGCATGGAGTGGACCCTCAAAAAAAGCAAGGGCACCTATAAAATGAGCAGGACTGCCTAAAGAAGCTAAATGCATCAGGAATGACTCTGAATTTTGAGTGATGACGAGCTCCTAACACAGCAGCCTAAACCAACACCAGTCCTTGTCATTCAGGGCTTAATGTTCGAGAGAGCATTATGTCAGAATAGTATCAGACTGTTACACCATATTCCAAACCCACTGCTACGGATGACTGGGAACCGTGAAAAGCAGTTCTGGTCTGGCTGACTGTGCCTTGAGCCAGCAGCACTCTGAGGTACGAACAACCACTTGCTGATGGTTTTGGTCTCCTGGTGCTTGCCAAGGCTTTTCCTAAAGGACACCACAGATCTGTCTCCTGTGTCAAACAAACTCCACAGTAGGCCCCTTCTGCAGTCTGCAGTGATACATGACTGGTACTCCATCAAAAGTCAACTTGGTGGGAACTGTGGTTGTCACAACCCAAGCTCTTTCCTGCTAGGCACTACACCTTATTCAGAGTGGGGCACAGCAAAAAGCTTTTGTAAGACACTTAAGACATTTCTATTTCCAGTGTAATAATTTCTGAAAACTTCTGCAAAGCACAGTTTAAAATTGTCTTAAAAAAAAAAAAAAAAAGAAAGAGAAAGAAAGAGATGTCCCTATCCTTGGGGGAATTTATTCCCATTTAAGTAGTCTTATTGCTGGAAAAATTGATAAGTATTTCTTTTATCAGGATTATTTCATGGACTGGCAGAGTCCCTTTAAATGCTGGCAGTAATTCTTTGTTGCCCTTGCTGTCTGCTACCTCCAAAATACTCATCAGCAAATGCAGCTACCTATCAGCTGTTACACAACCATCTGTGCAGCTTTTGATTATGTTTTTTTTTTCCTTCCAGATTGCTACCATCCTTCTGGAAAGAGAGAAAGGGACAAAATGTTACAGGGATGCTACACAACAGGGCAATACATTGGGAGTAGCTATAGTATAAATGAGACAGTTTAGGGTAATGGCTGCTGACATCTCAGGCAGTCCACAGGCCCCAAGTCCGCAAAATTAGGGTGATAACAGTTATTGTGGTATGTGAAAAACAAATGCTTAAATCCATGGAGAACTTCTCTTTCTGAATGTGAAATCTGATTTCTGTGGTACCTCATTCAGTTTTGGAGGGGCTGAAGCTCAGAATCTGAGACTATTTTGCTTCAATTTTGGTGATTTCAGTATCATCTTGAATTTAACTTGAAGCCTGGAAACCTGTAATAAAAATACAGATTGGAATGAATTTATGGATCACACTGATCTGTAATTACCCTCTCTTTTTCTACTTACAAACAGAAAGAAAACATTATTTGTTTTGTTGGGTACAACTTGTTTCAAACACCCTGATTACTTCTGTCTATCTGTTAGAAACTTATCATTAAAAAGGATGAAGAGACATAAGGCTCTGAGAATCAAAATTCAAGAGCAGCCACACAGATCACTGATGAATTAATGCAGAAGAAATAGGGGAATTTTGTAGGAAATAGATGCAGAGTTTCAGTGAGAAAAAGATGCAACCCTGATGTAGGTTTGCAATGCCAGCTAAAAATAACATAACATTTTTGTGGTCAAATGCATGTTTAGTTAATTAGATCATTTGATTCACAGAATATTCATTTGAATAAATACAGGGCTCCAGAGCTCTCTGGAGCTCATTCGCTTTTGTCCTCAGGGAAGTACCCACATGGTGTAATCCCAGTGAAGACAGCAGCTTTGCCTGGGTCCCTGGGGCATGGTGCTCATCCCTCAGCACACATGAGTGCATGAAGTCCCTTACTAGCTGCCATCCTGAGAATCTGCTAATTCAATTTCTCAGCGACTTCCAGCGTTCTCTCTGATCCTGTAAGTCTTGAGAGTTCAGGCAGTTAATGTGTTCTCTGCGAGAGGTGATTGTTGTATTAATTAGTCATGCTCCAAAGCTTTATATGGATAAGACTGAAGCATTTAAAAGTCAAAAGTTACAATGCCACCTCCTAGAATTATGTCAAAGTGACCCCACAAATGAAAGCTTCACTGGGATTGCTGAGGAAAAGCAATTCTCCCTCTGGCCACAGGGAGCCACACGGCCACCGCTGTGAACCCGGGGAAGAAAGCAAAGGAGAGGGCAAAATCTGTCGAGTCTGTAAAGTCCCTGCCAGAGGAGTTTGCAACAGGGGTTGTTCTCTCCTTGAGATTACCCCACCAGTTACACCTGTTTTCTCATCAGCACCTGCTGGGATCTTGCGCTGTTGTTAGCCTGGCACATAGAATGCATGGATAGCAAAAAGCTTGTACACCAACAGAGTAATTAGTGCACACTGTCATCGTAATTTCTAAGTTCCTTTTTGACTGAAGTTTTAAGGTCACTTTGCAGGATGGAGAACAGTCAATCATCTGTGAAGCCTTCAGCAACAACAGCAGTTGCTTGACCCCAGAGAATAATCCAGATTTTGTGTAATCACCCCAAGAATACAACTCTTAAACATTTAATTCTCTCTGTACCAGTAGCATTCTCATCAGTAACATTATAGATCAGAAGGCCTGGTCATTATCTCACACTCCATACATCTAAGATTGTTCTGGTATTAATGTATAGGTCTGGTAGCACTCAGCTTTGTTGTTCTTTCTAGACAAGATCATCACATTCAACTCCCTCAGCACCCTCAGCTTCTTTCTCAAGACCTCTACCTGGCTCACAGAGACAGACTTGCACTGCACATTCCCAGTGTCTCCTTCAATGTGTTTCCACAAAATTTCAATTTGGTAAGCTTGGAGATTCAAGAAAAGCTCCTGTAGATCTTTCCTTGTGAGGGAAGGCAAAAAAATTAAATGAAACAGCAGCTTGATAGAAAAGCATCCAGGGAATTATTAAGGTCCACTGAGGGATCAGTTTCCTTTGTTTTCAGCCTGTCCTTATCTCTTTCTCTAGACACAGCACATACACTACAAATGTAGAAACATACTTCTTAGGGGATTTGAATTCTAACTAGGCATCTAAATAGATAATCTTTCATTTATTCATATCCTTAACACTCATTGTCATGCAATCTCACTTACTAGAGCGTGTGAACATGTTGAGATATTGCCTAAGAGTTCAAATATTGAGATANAGCCTGTCCTTATCTCTTTCTCTAGACACAGCACATACACTACAAATGTAGAAACATACTTCTTAGGGGATTTGAATTCTAACTAGGCATCTAAATAGATAATCTTTCATTTATTCATATCCTTAACACTCATTGTCATGCAATCTCACTTACTAGAGCGTGTGAACATGTTGAGATATTGCCTAAGAGTTCAAATATTGAGATAGTTGGTTTGGACAAGAAGGTCTGCCACACTGATTCTCACTGAGCCACATTAGAGGAGGAGTGCTGATAATGCCATGGACCTGCCTGGTGTCACATGCCAAGTTAATTGTTGATCCAGAAACTGAGCCTGCTAATGCTGAATTTCAGTCTGTTGTTCCATCTACTGTTCTTTGCTGCTCTCAAGTAAGAAGTTTAGCTGCTTGGAGGTGCAGATTTGGCCTGTAAAATCAAATCGCATTGTCTCAGTCCAAATGCAACCTCAACTCCAAACATCCTCAGCTTTGTCTGAAAGCTGATACTTCCTAAATGAAGAGCTCTCTCTGTTTCATATATCTAGTGGAGATAAAGTGTATAGAGCAAGGACTATTCCTTGGAGGACTTTAAAAATGCTCTTTGACCAAATGATATTTGACATTTCCTTTGCCACTCTGCAAGGCTCCTCAGAGGGCTGAGCTACTCTCATTTCTGCCACGGATGCAAAGCCACCATTTCACTTCCCTCAAGCTAAACAGTGGATGATGGGCAACAATTCAGAATTAATTTGACAGTAATGGAGTTGACAACTATTACTGTGAGGTATTTCTGCTATGAACATTGTCATCCTGTCCTCATTTCACACATACCCCACATCCCCCTCCAAGTTTTGGTGGTACAAGGAATCTCTGAGCAGCAGACAACCCCATATACAATACACACATATATACCCTGATGTCCAGGCACAGCAGCAACTTTGGACTTGGCTTCTTTGGATACAGCAGCTGTAGCTTGGAGAAAGAAAACAGCCCCAACAGCAAGGGGCTTCAAAGTACATAACACACGCAGGTCCACGGGAAGTGGCAATTCCTTCTAAACAGGAGTCAGGCATAGAATCATAAACTAATTTTGGTTGGAATTAATTTTTGGAGTTCATGTGGTCCAACACCTTGCTAAAACCATAGAATATCTTAGGCAAAAATGCTTATTATTTTCTTTCCGGCTCTCTTTCTAATGAAAATGCCCAAAAGAAACTGGCAGTGGAAGGATGCATTCTGTGGACATGACTAGAAAAAGCAGTGCAGGTTAAATTTAAAATATGTGCAGTTCCTTTCTTTCTAACACAGGTATCAGTGCAGAATGAATAGCACTGAGGCCAATATAATTATAAAAACAGACACTACTGGCTACAATCACTATATAATATCAGAGTGGATCCTCTCCCTATCTGCAATGATTTGATGTATTAATACACACATTTAATTTAAGTCTTGCAACCTTGAGAATGAAGGCAAAGTCCCGAAATAATGAATGGCATAGGGTGAAGAAAACTCATCAGCAGTCTCTTTATACAGCACTCAAAACCACTTCACCTCCCTTGGACTTCTCTTCCCCTTTTTCAAATGAAATGTGGTTTCAACCTGCCTTGTGGGAGCTTGGCTCCTGCCATGCCAGGTATCCCTGCTCAGCAGAGAGCTGCATTCCACCCAGTCTGTAGCACTTACCCGCAGGAAGCACGGCACAGAGCTGCTCCAGGCTCACTGCCAGTGACTCGGACATGGCCTCTCCTTGATCCCAACCTGCTGGATGTAATGAGTTTGTGCCCTTCCTGTGGAGAGCCAAGCTAAAGACAGATGCTGGAGCTGGTCACTGAAGAAACCCAAACATAGCAAAAATGCCAAGATGTGTGAGGACAGGCATTGCAAGCAAGGACAGGTTCCTATCCAGCTGATGAAAGAAATTTCCTTAACTTTTAATGTCTCAGCAGCTGAATTTGTAAAACCAGAACTTAATGTTCTGCTAAGGTATTAACACGAAGTCTCGGCTTCATTCAAGTCAATAGGAGCCTCATCTCTGACTTCACTCTGAATAGCTGGTGTAGGCTTATTTTAGTAACTCTTCCTGTATCACAGCAACTATCATAAAAAGATATCATGTACAACAATCAGTTTTATTATTTTTATCAGTTTTATCAGTATGATACTTGGAAAGCTTCAGGAAACAAGATGGTTCCAGGACAGTTCTGTAAATGTAACTTCTACAAGAATAACACCACCACCTACTTGGTCTAATGTAATAAACAATGTTTGCCAGTTCCAGGTGGCAAATATTTCAGTGGACTCAACCAGAACATAGTCAGGTAAGCCCTTCCTTTGCTTTAAACACAAACAGGGACATCAGTTATCCTACATGCTGCTGATAAAAATGGGGTGGTTTGTTTTTACTGAAACCCTCCCTGTTGGTTTCCTGTGTGGCCATGGGCAAGTCAGGCACAGGGGCTGTGTGTCACTTCTGCTTCTCTGGAATGAAATGAGCTCTGCTACTGGCTTCTCAGGAGACAAGTAATGATCAAGATTTTGATCTTTTGATGAGCTGCAGCATAGAAGAGCAAGATGCTTTCATTATTAATATTCTCATACATTTATCCTGTAGTAATTTGTTGCATGAGCCAAGAATTATTCCTCAAAGAAGTGTAGAAGATAAATCCTCTCGAGCTGTTCTGTGAGTGACAGAGGCAGGGAATGTTGGATTCCTACAGATTTGAGTTCTTTGTCTCCTGAGCTCTGCTTCCTCCTTCCTTAATAGCAGCTCTGCTGCATGTTCCCTGCAGCATCCACTGGCTATGGAGAGCACATGCTGCAGTCACCACAGCCATCACAGACTGGCCAGCTGACCGGGTTAAATAAAATGCCCATATTCTGCCTACTATTTTCCCACATTGGGGTCATTAAGCTGGGGAGTCTGCCCTGTGTAGCTATTATTTTTTCAGTAAAAAGCCCTCTTAGGATCATACTTGCAGGATTTAAGTGAAGCTGAGGATGACCAATAGGCCTGAAACCTGGGGGGCAGAGTAACAACAGATGAATCAACCACAAAAATCTTCTCTTTTTAGAAAACTGGGGATGTTTCTCCCACCCCTCAGGTGTGGGATGGATGTGCAATATCAAGACTCCCAGACAACCCTCTGTTTTATGGCAATAAAGTGTAATATAATTAGCTTAGGGCATTTTCATGTTTTAAAGATAGCTTCCCTATGTTGTCACAACAGGGTTAAATCCTTTTTCATGTTCTACGTAAGCATTTAATGACATTGTATCTTTACATAATCATCATAGATTTTCAAACCTCTTGTTTTGGGGATAATTCTTATAGCATATTTTATTGAAAATTGCTAGCATGAGAGAGCGAATAGACAGTAATTTTGTCTAAAATTTCATAAGGAAAAATGTCATATATGGATAAACTACATTTCTAATGCCTTGAAAATATAAAGTATTGAGCCTAATTATAAAGCTGTCCTTTTTAAAATGGAATTTAGCTTTTTGGCCTTAAGATCAGTATTCCATTAAGTCACAGGCTGATGAAATACGTGTAGGTAATAGGAGAAGCAACAGCCTGTTCTTTGGCCTGGCTAACTGCAGACAGTCCAAAGAGTTGTTTTAATACATCTTACTCTGTTAGGAGAATTATAGTGTCATGCATTTGTGCTTACAGCACTAGCACTAGCAAGGTCATAGGTAAGCTCAGTTTTTTTATTTACGTGTGGTTTTTTCTGAGCTAACAGGAGCACCCAGGAAAGCTGACTGCTCTAAGGACACCAACTAAATTGCAGCTACATGGATATGACTCAACCAAGATTGAGTGAGGAGACAGTATCTTTCCTTATTCAGTCCCTAAAATACAGTTCTTTTCCCAAGAGGCCTTCCCTCATGTCTTTAATGGAAAAAACATACTACATAATTATATGACTCCTAATTAACAAGAGCTGGCTCTGAATTCCTCTGTTTAAGACGTGCTGGCCTGCACAGCTCTAAACTGACAGCTTTAACTCAGTATCTTCAGTAAGGGTGTGACCACATGCTCTGTGCTTCTCAGTGGTTCAGATCACTGACTTCTGCACAGTCCCTGTGATATCCATCAATCCTGTCTCCTGCTGGCTCACACAGACAGCTTAGTCAGCTCCATGAAAGGTTTCATTTTTTAAATGAAAAATTCAGATGAAGATTGCTGCTGTCTGTGATTCAACTGCCTGTGAAAAATAGCAATGTCCTCTAATATTCAGTGTTTGAATAGTGCTGGTGTACTGGAGTGATAATCAAAATAAGATCAATTATAATTTTGACTGAAAATAAGGTCTCTGTGATTAGATGATCTGAGGATGCAGTTTGTGGTTGCGGGACATCCAGAAGAAAAGAAGAAGCTTAGAAGACATACCACAAGGTGCAGGACCCCAGTTTAAACCTCATTTGAAATGGGCTTGTTAGTCCTGTGTTCTGAGGTGAAAGTCATGTTGGTCACGTCCAGTGGGAAATGCTGACCCATTACCTAACCTCTGTAGTTTCACTTCAGACAGAATCCCAGAATCAGGTGTTTGTTTGATCCCACCACAAGCTAATTCAGCATACTGTGCTGGCAGAAAATAGCTTGCTTTGGTATGGGTGGGCATAAGGTTTGTGTCAGTGCTGTTCAGAGCAGAACACAAAAGCACAGGGAGGCAAAGTGACTTGGCAGGCCAGAGGAGAACAGCTTCCAATGCTTTTCCAATGCCAGTCCAGTAGAGTGACCACAAGGCTTCATGTGTTGCTTAAAATATTTAAATGGCCTCCAACATTTCAGTGTCAAAATCAATAGCATTCTGATGAATTGGGACATTCATTTTCTTCTCCCCCCCACTTCCCACATTTTTAATCTCTTTCTCTCTGCTGGTATACTAAATTTGTTTTGAGGTTTCAGACAAATTTAGAACATTTTAGCTTTTAATTTTAATTAGTAGACACAAGAGGACCTGACCCTTTTTATAATAACTGGAAGAGTTGAATAATCAAAGTCTGAGTAGTCAAGGTCAAAATATGTTTCTTAATGTACATCTTACAGTTATCTAATACCAACTCTATACACCACAGATGTTAATCTACAAAATCTTTAGAACCCAAGTATTTTTTTTCCTCTATGAACAAATTAAACAAGACACAGTTTTTAAACTGAAAATTATTAATGTCACAGTTGCCTAACATTGCATGTAGTAGCAGTGCATCTGCTCGTGTTTAGGTCTGTTCACATCAGCAATAATACTCAGGATAAAGCTGCTTCTGTCTTTAATACAGGATCTGTAATGTCACGGGAGGTTCAATGTCTGCACCACAAGCACAATTACATAATGATGCATCACCCACAGCATCTACTGGTGTGCATTTGTCAACAAGGACAAGAGGCATGTGCTTACAGGGATCAATGTTCCTGTTAACACATTGCATCAGAGGGATGAGCAGATACCCCCATGGAAATGGCTCCCAGGAGCAGGTAGCCTGGGTTTCTTAAGGCATTCTTCTCATTCTTCCAGAAAGTAAGAACGAGATCATCTCTGTTTGGTTATGCTAGTACGTTTTCAAAGCTCGATACAATTTGTCAGAATAGGCTATTTCACCATTATAAAAACTCTGAACTCAGGGTGCTGCTCCTGCAGCAATGGATTTAGGAGAGAAAAGGGAGAAATTGGCTTACACACAGAGCTGCACAGCAGCACCAGTTCATGGCAGCGCTTACAACACTACAACTGGTGCACTTGGAGACCTAGGAGAAAGCTAAATAAGTGTGCTTGCACATGCCTGAGCCAATTAACTCAACCATGGCAAGCTTGTGTGTAAGTACACAAGGTCTCTTCCAGCCTTAATGATTCTTTGATAATTACTTCTACAAAGCTGCTTCCTATGTCTAACATTCAAAACAACTACCTCAGCCAAGTAATTCTTCAGCTTTTTGGAAAGAACAAACTAGAAGTAAAGTGCTTATATCAGAAAAGAATAAAAGGCAGGAAGAGACAAATTGCAATAAAAATACTGAGTCCCCTAACAAGAAACGGTTCAAAGGAGGGCAGGGTGGGGCATTTAATTGCTGCTGAATGTACAGCCATCCCCCATCAGGGTGAATACTGGGTACTTGTCCCATAACTTCATCTTCAGTGGTGAGCTCACCAGACCCTTGTCCTAAAGTCTGGTTTTTTCATTGAACTTTCCTTCCCCTCCTCTAGCTCTGTTTGGAAAGCTCCCAGAGCAGTGCAGTGAGATCTAATGAGCATTATTAGTCAACCCTCTGCTGCCTTGGTCCTTGGCCTGGTGTGTTCACACAGACTGAAATCAGAGCCTGCCCAAACCAGTAAGCCACACTCTGGATGGAACACCTGAAGGCAAACCACCCAGCTACACTTTTTAATGTGGTGGTCACCACAGGTAGAGAAACTGAGAGGTGTAGGAGTAAGCTTTGCATCTGCCACAAATCAATCTGGAAACGACCATGAATTAAGACCCCCAGTGCTCCCATCCTTTGGGAAGCCTGGAAGAGCCAGCACTGCAGATAGGAGAGGCACTGCTGTGAGCAGGCAGCTCCAGAGGCTGCTTTTCATGGACTGCATACAGCACTAGGAACTGATTGCAGGTTGTGTTTTAAACAGTACCCAGCAATGTAGATGTGACTGGGTTTGAGAGATTGTGCTTGAGCAGTTCTCTTCCACAGGGTATCTCACCCCAGAGAGGCAATCAGCTGGCCCAGCTGCAGCCTCGGGCATTTACTTTGTAATTCACTTCCTCCAATAAATATATAAGAATTCATGTTTTATAAAGCTGGAAGAAAAGACTTGCTAGTACAGTGCAAAAATGTAGTGCATCCCTCTCGTCATGTTTACTGATCACTGTAAATGCCATTCCTCTTTTTCATTTTGCCACGCATGCACCTACTTCCTTTTATTTGCACTTTTGTCTAAATGTTAAAGCAAATTTCAATCTCTAAGTATCTTCCTAAGCCTTTCTTGTAGGTCTGTGATTCAGCTGAATAGAAGCACCTTCCAGCTTCTATTTTCTGTGGTTTCGGGTGCAGTCCTGAGATAAGTAAGTGAGCTTTCTCCTCATTTGAGGCTTAAGTGGGAGCCATTACTCAGCTAAAAATCCAGATGGAATGTTGTCAGCAGAGTTCTTACCCAGCTCTGGGACAGCAGGTGAGCAGGGAGAAAGCAAGGCTGATAAGAGAGCAGCATCTCACTGGCTATTCAGCTGAAACATTTACTGTAATATCTCTCAGTCACTGCTTGAGCAGAAGCTCATGATCCCACAGATCATGGCCTGAGAAATTCCTATTTGGGCCAGCACAGCACAGCAAGTGGTACCAACACTAAGCCAATGCCACAGAAACCCAGGCCTTCCCAGCAAATCTATTTGATAGTCAGTTTATCAAATACCTGATACCTAGCAGGGATCAGGGGAATGCAACATGATGAGTAACCTGCTGCATCACCAGAGAAAACTGAGGGCAGCAACCAGTTTGACAGATCTTATATAACAAACAAGTCAGGTCCAAAAATCTCAGCACAGATGTAATAATCCTCTTATTTATATATCTCCTTTTGGAGGGGATGAAGGACTCTTAACACTTCAGTACTGGAAACTTCCACTGGTGCTGCAGGTTGGAAGAAAGATACTCAGTGTCCTGAAGGACTGAGGTGGCTGAGCCTCTGCAGAGCCACAGCAGGCGAGGTAACACTGTCAGGCTGCACTACCAGACAAAAAGGCACTGAGCAATCCAGGTGCAGCTGGTGCCTATGGGATGTTCTTTGAGAAACCTTCTCCAGCCTTCAAATGGAAGTTAGACAGAAACAGCACGTTCCTCTCTAGCTGTGGCAGATAATTTCTGGAAGGATTTTGCATTTGGGATGTGTTCAGCAAAGATTTATCATCTTGAAGAAACTGGGCTTTGCCCAAGGTCAAGACAGGACGTCCTGTGCAATTGTTTGTGGCAAATCCTTGGATGACGAAGAACAAACAGACTGAACAGCCCAAAGCCTTACACAAGCTGAAACATTCATTTTATCCTTTATGTTAAACTTTAGTTTCTCCAGGTGCTCTTAAACTTGTTTTCAACCTAAAACAGGATCCTGGGCATGAAAAAACAATCCAAAAGTTAAATAACCCAGTGATTTTTAGTACCATGAGAATTTACTTGACTACGAGCACAATTTAAATCAGACTCAAGCTAAGTTTTTCTGACATTAATGCCACATTCTGATACAGGAAAAATCCTGTTCTATGTCCTATCTGAAAAGGTAATATTGAAAAAGTCAAAATTATCAACTCTTAACATAAATTCCTACAGGATACCAGCACTCACCCTACTTTCCCAATTAAGATGAATCACCAGAAAATAATTTGTCCACAGCAATGTTTGTATTGCAAATGGTTCAACCAGCTCATGCAGGACAGCGGGGTGCACTTCATTGTCTTTTCAGCTCTCTGGAAAATGTGCTGGAATACAGAGACGTACCAGAGAGTGCCAGTTTGTTGAATTACCTATCTAAGGAGATGGTGCCCTCATGAGATCCGGTCTTCCTTAAAATACATGTGGCTTTGCTCAGGTGGGGATAAAAGCAGTAGTGAAAAGTGTGAAAAGTTTTACTAGGGTTTGTAAGGACAGGAGAAAGAGTCACACTTTTCTTTTCTGAACCCAGTCCTGGAGACTTTCAAGGGCCGGTGTTCAGCTGACAAGTGCAGATGCTATGCCTACCCACTTAACCTGCATGGGTTACAGGTTCCAGGCTAGGCTGCATTTAGAGAGAGCCCAGTGGGAGAAACAAGCTGGCTTTCTATCCCCATCCTTTTCTGATCCAATGATCCTTTAAAAGCCATGTGTCCCCCTTCCCATGTCCCAAGATGCAGAAAGTTGTTTTGACTTTCCCACTGATTTGATTTTGTCTGCCTCCGGCTTTGCAGCGATGCAAATGTCTTCCTGGCAGGGAGACACCACCTTTGATGTTTGATTTAAGTACCAGCAGCCAGTGCACGAGGCAGGAAAGAGAGTAAGCAAATCCCAGTGCAGAGCCTTTCCATACAGAGAACATATATTTTACATAAGCATGTAAGTCAACTCCTATTCCTTATGGAAACACCTCCCCAAGGCTCCTGCATGCACCTTAGTGCTTGGTTTTTAATTTAGCCCTAAGTAACAGTTGTCATCACAGGAACAGGCCTGGAGTAATTGACACTCAGCTTCATCTTTGACGCATATACAGACAGCAGTGACCTAAGAACACAGGCTCTCATTTCAAAGAAATATGGGGTGGCTCTTTTTTTCATTTTCCTTTTGGTTTTTTTTTAATTGAAATACCATGTTCTTTCCAGGAAGAAAGTCTGTGTACTATCCTGCATCCTGATTCTGAAGGATAGGAGTGTTCAATACAGCCTTTAGGACTGACAACATTTAGTCCATTTGCGAAGGCACAATGTTTTAAAATTATGCAATTATTAAATTTTAATTGTTTTTACATGAATCATGATTAAAAATCAATAAAACCCAAGCATGAGAGGACTCGTTACAAAGAGGCAGAAATGGACTCTCAGTTGTTGCCTATTCAGTTGTCATGTTTGGGCAAAGGAGCCTTACTGTTGGTTTGTTCTGGTTTGCTTTCAGCCTGTGAAACTCCTACGTGGTGCTGCCTTGGGGCATTCACTGACCCAGTGCCACGGGCAGTAATGACAACTGATTGACCAATTTACAGACAGGCCATCTTGTTCCTTACAACTACCACCTGTCTTCAAAGAATCCCTGGTGAAGTTAAAATATTAAGCTTGTCCCCCTTTTGTCAGATTATAACACAAAGACTGATCTGTTGAAAAGCTGCAGCTTTTCTACAGCTCCTTTCTGCTGTTACTTTTTTCCCTTTTAACAGTTTTAGCCTTCTTAGCCTCCAATAGCAGATGATGCAGCAATTAGAAGAAATAAGTATAATTAACCACTAGCAAAGTGATTTTTCTCTCCCTCCTCATTTGCAAACACTTGCAAGTGTTAACAAAAGAAATAAAAAAATCTTTTCTTACATGTCTTAATGTTTGAGGTGGGTGCCACACTTGTACTTTACCTTGTCACTGTAACACATATTTTTGATACCAAGGAAGGGTTGTTGCCCTAACCTGGAGACTTCCATGCAGTGCTCTAAGTAAGGAATGTTTTGTTCCTGCAGTTTTGATAATTTAGCTGCAGCTCTGGCCTGTCTTACTATGCAGGTTATTCCTGATTCATCTTCTGAGCTTACAAAATACCAGATAAAAATAGATTATTGTTCTATCTAAATTCCCATAATCCTTGTGCTCATTAAAAATAAAGTCATGTAACTGTTCTTCGTCAGGATTGCACTAATTAGTACAACTGGCACTTCTGACCTTGTGATTTCTACCCTTAATACACTCAGGTTGGCTGTGCTGCCTGCATTACCATACCCAGCATAAGTAATACCTCCTTACTCAACAAAGTGCTGCAGAGAGAAATGCAAACCAGAAAATAAAGGTCGGGAGCCTTTTTGCATAGTTGTATGGAGTTTCTCCACACCCTCATCCTTTGGCTTCACTGAATGTTTTGCATTTATTTCCATATAACAAATTAAAGGGTCACAGATAAAAATCAGGGGCCAACTTTTCATAGATCCTTTAGGAGATAGGGCAGTTCCCCAAAGAGCTCTTGATCAGTGTCTCTGGTTCAGTTAGCAGGTTGTTGGTTTTTATAACAGCTCCTAGGATCTCAAAAGTTTCAGGGAGATACCAGCACAAGCTTATTAAACTTAACCTCATTTGACTGGCTTTTTTTTTGCTTTTAAAAGAAAGATTAATATGAAGGAAGCAACTTCCCTGTTCTCACTTTACCTTAGAGAACAGCTTTATCTTTTTAGTCTTCTTCACTATGCAATAAAATTAAGTGTGCATATTTTTGTGTGGGAAATTAAAAACTGTTGGCAGCAAATTTTTGTTCTGTGGCTGCTAACATATTTATTGTTTGATTTATATGTGTCACTGGAGTCAGGAAATCACTACTCCATTAATAAATCTAATCCTCTCACCATCAAGCTGTATGGATAAGTATTTAAATAAATTATACTGATAGGAAAATCAATTCTCTGAATGTTGTAATAAAAAGCAGAAGGAACTTAACTATGCAGGTGATGGATCTACCATAATGAGAGCAGAAATTTAAGTAGTTCAGAGAAATATTAAATCGTGGTAGACTGACAGAGGATATAAAAGCAGGAAAAGTAGAGGAAAAAAGCTGCCATCAGGGTTTGGGTTTTTTTAAAAATCTCTCATAACAAAAGAGAGAAGGAAGAACCAATGCAAACATAGAAGATTTATAAAGAATGAAGCATTTTCTGACAGTAAGTGGACTTCTGACAGAGCTTCTACATGGCCTGCAGGACTCATTAACCTTCCCAAGCTCAAAAATCATCAGGTCAACAAAAAAACCTGGAAAAAAACCCCAACAAACCCTGACAGTGAGGAGGCAAACTAAAACAAAACAAGGATGTAAATTTCAGTGGGCCAGGACATAAGCCAACTTCTAATGGAAGGGCTAGGAAGAAAATTCCTATATGTAGCAAGGTTACTTGACGCCTGTCCACTCCAGGGATCCTTACAATTTTCCCTGAGGCACTTGTCCTGGCTATTCTGGGTGTGAGGATAATGGCACACACATATCAGGGCCCTGATTCTCTATGCAGCTCCAATCATCTGTGTTTATATAAGAAAGGAAGACATTTCAAAAGTTACTCCACAGATGAAAATCATTAATCTGAAAATATAGCATGGTATTTATTGCTGTAGTGTGCAGAAACAAGGTGTGTAAGCCAGCAGCAAAAACCAGGAATGTTGTACTGAGAAGGCAAAAGCAAAGAAAAGCAAATAGACATCCACACTTTTCTCCTTGGCACCAGCCTTACCCCCATGTGCCTTTTACTGCTCCGTCTAGGGTAGGCTTCGGGTTACTCCTAAAGTTAGGGTTAAGCCTAGGATTAGGGTTGAGAAAACCACAAAGCCCACAGCTCCAGGGACACTGCAGCTGCAAAAGGCATGCCAAGGCCAGCTGAGCACTGCCCCAACATTGCTCCCTCCACACTTTACTCGTTGGCACCAGCCTTACACCCATGTAGGTTATACTGCTCCGCCTAAGGTTAGGCTTACTGTTATGCCTAGGTTTAGGGTTGAGAATACCACAAAGCCCACAGCTCCAGGGACACTGCAGCTGCAAAAGACATGCCAAGGCAGGTGAAGCACTGCCCCAACGCTTCTCCCTCCACACTGTTCTCCTTGGCACCTGCCGTACCCCTAAGTGGCTTTTACTGGTGCGCCTGGGGTTAGGGTTCCGCTTAGGGTTAGGGTTGAGAAAACCACAAAGCCCACAGCTCCAGGGACACTGCAGCTGCAAAAGACATGCCAAGGCCAGCGTGGCACTGCCCCAACATTGCTCCCTCCACGCTTTTCCCCTTGGCACTAGCCTAACCCGTAATAAAATTCTAAGTTCCACCGCCTTTTTGGCCGAAATCCATGAATTATTTAGTGTTGATACCTGCATAATGTAGGTCACAACCTCACTCTGTAATTAGGCTAAACAGTATCTACTTCTATTTCAGCTCTCTAATAAAACATTTAAGGCAACAGTTCTGATTTCAAGACTTGAGGGATGGAGAACTGAATACGTGCTCAAGCTGAGGCTTTCTCTCGCTTCCTCATCCTGAGCTCAGCTCATTATATTCTGCATGGAACTGCTGCATCTTCAGCGTTTTTTTCCAGCCTGGAGTCCATGACTGGCAGCACCTGCAGAGTACTTGGACGTAATACAGTGGTGTTTTACTTAACCGTGGATAAGCTAAGCAGGCGACCCTTCCTTCTTTCTCTTAACTAAGATTTTCCAGATTAACTTTGTAGCTTTACTTGTCTCTGCCTGGGGTCTTTTAGGGGTTGTGTTGGTACAGCTTCACTTTGTGTGTGTAAGGCTTATTCAATTATTAATGTAAAAAAATCAATCTTGACCTAGATCCTTCTCTCAGCACAACAGAGAGACTTGGTTAAGGGCCTCACAGGAGCAGGTGTTAGAGGCAACCTTTGGTGACTGTTCTCACCTACAGGTGCTTCTGCTCAACTTAGCACATCCTTAGCTGTCTGTTCTGAACTTTAGGGAACAACTGTGGTGCAAACATGGAATATCAAACTGCACCTTGTGAGCATTTCCCTAGGGGAATGGCTAGAGTAAGAAAACACATCAACTACCACCTTAAGTGACAGTGGAATCAACACTTAATAGTTGAATAAACAGAAGTGGGAGAAAAATTATTTGACAGAAATTAATCCAGCACTAGTCATGCAAAATTGCTTCAGCAGATTATTACTGCAGGCCTGTGGGCAATTAACAGAGCTTAGTTTTAAGACTCTACTAAATATTAAATATTATTTACATCTATTTTTGTCATCAGTTTTGGCTTAGGAATTTCTTGGAAAAGCAACCCCACCCTAGTTATAGGATACAAAGTTCAGCTCTGAAGGCTCTTAAAACTGCTTCTCAGGCAAGGTCCTGTAAATCACTTGGCCATGGTGTAATAGAGGAGAGCACTGCACATAAAATGTTCCACTGGTTTTGCCAGCTGCAAGAGACTAGTCAGAGCAGTGGCGAAAAAAACCCCAAAACAAACCCAAAACCAAAAAGCAAACCAAACCATCAGTTCTGTTCTAACAGATTCTAAGTTTGGCATTTTCAGTGCAGGAGAATTACCATCTCATCCCGTGGAGTTTTCTCTTTCAGGATGCCGAACATCTCGCGCACTTCAAGGCAGAGGTGCAGGACAGCCCTGATGTAACAGCTCTGAGCTTCTCCCCTTCAAATCCTTGCTGATGAGGAAGACCCAGGGTGTCTGCCTAAGAGACATGCAGAGAGAAGGGAACACTACAAGAACAGTATCAAAAGCACCTTCAGTGTTTCCAGAAGTGCAGAGGGAGTAGAAAACCCAACAGCTTTGCCTTGGGGGAAAGCACTGGCAGGCTGGGGGTTCCACGGTGCTGCTGTACCCACCCCGTTCCAAACCAATGGTAGGTGAGGGTGACACAGAGGTTAATCAGCAGGAGTGTTTAATGCCAGTGCATCTGAATCTGATGTTTCACCTTCTACAGTGTTGGGTGATGGTATCTGCTGCTTCTGAGCAGATGAAAAACAAGATTGTGAGGCAAAGGGAACAAAAGAAGGTCCAAGGTGCAGGAAGCCAATGAGTTGGAGGGTTGTGGCTCTGAGCTGGGAATGTGCAGCTCCACATTCTGGAAGATGGAAGAAGCAGCCAGCCACCCCTCAGAGGGGGAAAAACCCTCACTAAGGGACTGGGCAGAATTTATTTCAGCTCAAAGCCAGCCGGGCCTCGCCTAGAGACAAGGAGATTGTGGGGAGGGAAACACTGCAATTAGAAACTCTTCCCTTCCATCTCGCCTTGCCATTCTGAGTCAATATTCAATATATGGTCTCACTACTGTTGCAGAGGGAACTCCTACTGCCCTCTGCTCCTACTTGGTCTGTCTGCTCAAAGGGTCAAACCAGCCTTTTATGTATTGCTATGTATTTACTTACAGTGGAAATACCGATGTAGCCCTCAGCTGCCAGAATCTCTCAACTCTTGTGTTCTGGGATAATTTCTCTTTCTGGGAGACATCTATTCCTTGTGGCTAGATGACCTTTCTTTTGCTCAGTATCCAACATACACTGCACTAAGTGATTTGGACCACTCAGCAACTTGTCCTCATTAATAACAAATTGGTAATAAAAAAAAAAAGTGGTTTATTTAATATAATTTATGAAAATATCATACGCAGTTGAACAGATTAGCAGAATTATACCAGCCACCTGCAAATGAAAAATTTCCTCTTCAAAAGTAATTCAGTATAAACTGACCTTTTAGTTTTTCTCCTTCAGGTTCTCAAGTGAGATTATAAAAAACCAACTATATTCTGTCATACAATAAACAGCCACATTTGCCATCTGATTTAGTCCTGTAGTTTTGTTGAGCGAGACCAGTGTTGCTTTTTCCTAAAGCCACACTGAAGAGCCCTACTGAGGTTAGCTTATTATTTATTCTTTGTATAAACCCAGAGATTGATCTTATTGACCCCTTTCACAATATCCACTTTTTTGGAACTTCCAAGGTAAACTTAAAAAATCTGCACATAGGCATCCAGTGAGCTCCTTGCCACCTTTAATCTACATAAATAAATTTGGATAATAATCCATAAAATCCACAATCCACATAAATCCACTATTTATCTGTTCTTATCAGCCTTTAATACTTATACAATAATGTCATTTATGACAAACTCGATGATTTATTTTTAAGTAAATATTGGCAGCCTTTATTCAGCTGCACCAGATCCCAGCACTAGCTGCTCTGAAACTCCTGGTGCACCACTTCTCCAAGCCCATGGTGAAGTCTTAGTCAAACCTGGTACAAAACCAGATGGACATTAGAAAGGACAACTAACCCAAGAGATTTCTTCGTTATTTCACAGCGAGCGAAAGGACTTGTAGGAAGTTTAAGTACTAACAGATTCTAGCTATAGAAAGGTGTTGACAGGAAAATCTTTTTTTTTCTCCCCCAGGAGGAGATTTCTTTCCTTTACCTTTGAGATGAAAGTAACTGCAGCCCGTTACATACCTGATCACCTCAGGTAATCTGGCTTTTTACCTGTAGCTTTTCAGTATCTTTCACAGAACAAATTTTGTTAAATCAAGACAAAAATGGTTTTTTGTATATCAGAGTAAGCACACATGACATTCACATACCTTTTTTATTTGCTGTTTCAGCTGAAATTAGTGGTATTTAAAAATGAAGAGCATCCTTTCAGAAAAGCTGACAGTTAGCAGAACAGCAAAAACACAATAGAGTCCTGAGAGATAAAAATTTATTTATCTGATCAGCATGTCATGATATGGTCACAACTCATACAGCTGACATTCTCATAGCCAAGAGGGATGTTTTTTCTTTTTAAAAATACATTTTTCTTTCCAGCAGGAAGGATTTTTTTAAAACAAACATTTCATACTAGGCAGGAATTAAAAACAATGGCTTTTTCAATATGACAACACAGCTGGTAAGAACTGGATCCCCCACCAGTGTCTTAATATTCAGATTTCAAGTTTTCCCTCCTGCTCCCCAATTCCCCCCACCCCTCACAAAAAAACACCACACAGAAAAACAAGACAAAACCCAGAAGGGAAACAAAGAGGTAGACGTCACTACAACCATGGCGCTGTTTTGGAAATTGTGCGAGGTGTCTCATGATGCTCCAAGGAGTTCCTTTTCCCTTCCTTAGGCGTTGCAGAACTGGGCCCCAGCAGTGAACACAAGAGGTGACAGGAGCCAAGAGTCATGGCCAGCAAGAGGTGCCAGGGCTGCAGAGTGAGCGGGGCTGTCCCACCTGGTGCTGCTCTGCCCAGCTGGAGTTGCTTAAAAACAGATCCCTGTTTAAAACCGTACGGATCTCAAAATGACGACAGTCTTGCTCCCAACAAGGCTGGAGTCACGTCATTCTAGGAGGCAAACCAGGGCCAAGGGGGCTCAGGTTCTGCTCCTGGCACGCCCTCAGCTCTCAAAAACTTTGAGACTCATTGCTACAATGACTTGCAGAGAAACTCCGCAGCCCGGGCACCGGCACAGCTTCCAGCAGGTGCTGGAGAGAGTGAGGGCTGCAGAAGCTGCTGTCCCGTCTTTCCCAGACTGCTCCACTCCTCCCCTTACCACTTCTGGCACTGAAACATTCGTCTCTGTGTCCTTCCTAACAAACTATCTATCACAAATTAACACTGCAGCTGTACAGTGAACCAAAAGGTTATTTTACTGTTTGTTGTGTTTATGGTAAGCACAGGAAAGGTTGTGCATCCATTAGTTATAAACACAATAAATACAACCATCAAAGAAAATCTTCTCATCTATTAAGGATCAGAAGCATATGAAACAGTCTTGACAAAAAAAATCAACTCTATTTTTGCCAAAGAAAGAGAAATGCTGCTTCTAGTATCTGTCTACATTTCTGAAAGACATCTTGGCTGCTGGAAAGATTTTATAAAAAAACCCCAATGAAATAAATTCAGCAAAATAATTCCAAACATGACCAGCCCTTCACAAAACCACTGACAGTCACTCCAGGCTTCCACATCCATTTTATCACACAAAACGAAACTGCAGGTAACAGAAAAGGGAAGCAGAAAATCGGAGGTGAACATAACTGGTATAAAAACCCCTGTTCACCATATATTATGAACATCATGGTGGAGTAATTTTAAGCAGCTACCTCATTTTAATAGGACAGTTGTTCAGTGAATAATTACTTCATTATCTCATGGTAAAATAAAAGGTCTAACTTTAAAATGCATAGAATCCTTTCAATGACTTCTATCACAGCCAGGCAGTCTACAGTTCTTACAGAAAATATAGAGATGCTCAGAAGCATTTCTATGTATGTGGACATTTTAGACCAGAGTATGATTTCCATTTCGCTCTTCCCATTGTTGTGTTGTGTATTTTAAAAGAAGCGTAAAAACTATCACATATGCAATTTTGCAAAATAACCCTTTATTTCATATGGCTCCATTATTTCCAAAAAATACAGAACCCCAGATGTATAATTATTTTGTGTGATTGTATCAGATCACCACAAAATCTCCAGCTGACTGTCAAGAGAATGCATCCAACCCTGGGCTCGTGATTTGGAAATCCCAGTTTTAAGTACCTTTGGTCCCAAAATTTATGTCAAGGCAAAGCGGAGCAGTTGAATCCTGTCACACACAGTGATCGGTATCTGTTATTATCTTGTACAAACAGGTGAGAAAAGTTAACAGCACTTTATGGCAGTGTCACACAAAAAAAAGTTACATCATCTGCAAACCAAGTGAACAATGAACAGTACCACAGTGATCGCTTTATTTTACTGCAAGAAGATGCACCTCATTTGTGACGCTGGGGGAGGAGGGAGAGGGAAGCTTTTAATTTTCCAGGAAAGCAAGGTAAACTGAAAATCCACTTTTCAACATCTGGTGAGAGCAACTTACAAAAAAAAAAAAAAAGAAAAAAAGAAAAAGAAGAAAAAGAGACACCATGGTTGCAAGACTCAACAGAACCACACGTGGAACCCAAGTGAGATCGAAATGAAGGCGCACTCACCCCAGGGCACTGAAGAAACTGCTTGGCGTGGACGGGCAGGTGCTCTTCACATCATGGGATTCACAGAGCAGCAAAGCTAAACCGTGAGCACTGACACAACTTCAACTGTAACAACTTCTTTATGAACAATTAAACATAGAAACGTGGAGGTGTTTTGTGGGCAACCCTGGCAGAGAACCATCCTTATTATTCGCAATGCACTCAAATTGCTCTGTTCTCACTTCTGTGTGCAACAGCTTTCAGTTAGAATTTTTTCTGCGAATTTTTCATTTTTGATCATTTTACACATTTCCATTATTTTTTCCCTAACATAAACTCAGTGTTATATTAATTTGTGATCAACTGTATGGTTCATTAACATCACTATCAAAATACATTTTGAACTCTCCAGAGGAGGCAACCCACGGATAGCACAGCCAAATGCTCACTACATCCGGAACTGCAGCCAGCTGCCAGAAGGTAGAACCAAACTGCAACCGACAGGAATTCATGTTTTACAGACTCGCCTGCTAAGCTCCAGACAGTGTGGACCAGCACGGTATTTTTACCACAATTTCCTACATACTGTATCCATTTTACATTTTTCCCTTCATAGCAAAACTTCTTTTATCTCATTTATTCTCTTCCATGAAGCAGCATCCAGGATGATGCTGGGAGGGTCCTTGGGAGTTGCTTTCCAATGGTTTCATTCTGGTGTCACCCACAGCCGTACGGAGCCACTCTTCACATTTTCCAGCGCAGGCAGGAAAGAAGCCTGGCACCTGACACTATTTCCTCACCCTACTGAAACAACAACCAGTGCTTGGAAACAAACGTCTCGCAAGAGTAAGAACTACAGAGGAACAAAGTGAAAATGAACAGGACCAGATCAATCAAACGCTTGTCTGAAACATTACTGCGCAGTGCTTGTTCCTTGAGGCAGCACGTGAACACTCGCTATGGACTGCAACCCACTGGGAAAAGAAAATAAAAATACTGCATTTGAAAAAACAAGATGCTCTTATGTGGAGTTCACAGGGTCTATAAAGAACAATCTCCTGATGTGAGTAACTGCTGTGCAATCTGCTTATATAAACTTCCCTTTTTGCATCACTCCAGTCTGTCCTAGCTGAAAATAAAATGAGCTGTACTCTGGGCATCTCAGTGGTTCTGATCAAACTACGTGGGGGAGGACAGCAGTGAGTAGCTTGCCACCTGCCTTTTGCAGTTTTGAGAGTCAGTCCCATGGGCAGCAGAAATAACCACTTACACGTAACAGTGCTGGGCTGCCCCAACACCCCCATGTACAATGGCAGATTAAATACATTCACTCCATCAGCTGAACTTTAGCGAGAGCAACATGAAACAACAAATACTCCCCAGACCCCATCCCTATCAGGGCATACCTACCTCTTTTTAATGGTTACACCAGAATTCAGGTGCAGAGATGGTATTTATGAACAGCATCTTGCCTAAAACACAAAGCTATTGGCAACCACTGTCCTTTGCCTCCAGCCTGCAGTGGTTCTGTGAAGTCAGGGAGGGAACACACACTTCAGGGGACCTTACTGTGGTGCATCATTCTGCATCCATCCCCAATGAGCAACTACTGCTGCATGTGGGGGGGGCAGGGATGGCATATTTGATAAGGTATTTTTCTACAAAGCCATGGAAATTGGCACTGCCTTGTGTTTTGGTATGCTCTTTGCTCCCCCCCAAGAAAGGGAACACTGGCAAGGTTTTGTATTCTGCACACCACCTCCTGTGATTCATGTAGCAGCAGAGGGAGACAGAAGGGGAATCAATATTGCTAGCTCAGAGCCAAAACTACTAAGGGCTTACTTTGTTCTCAACAAAATTACTTTGTAAAAGGCAGTATGCCAACATCTGAAGTTCTGGCTACCCTGCCTGTATTTAGAGAGATTAGTTTTATTTTAGGAACAGTTCTCGCAAATCTGTGCATAATCACATAAACACAATGCCAACCAGACCTGCCAGAAGTAAGGCTGTACATCACAAACATCCTTTCAAAAGGATCCTGCACTACACATCTCAAAGCGGCTTCTGTTCCCATCTGCCCTTCAGTTCAATCCATCCTTCTTCCAGTAAGATTCTAGCAGTAAGATTTTAGTGGTGAGCTAATTAATACTGCCCTCCATGTAGTTATTCAGAATATTTACCATACTTATTTTCTCAGTAGTATCTTCCTACAGATTTATGATAGCAATTATACCTATTTTTTCTTTTTACGAAACTAGTTTTTCTTCTATTACTCCTTAGCAAAACATTAAGATGGTTGGCATTGAATTATTTAAACTCTCCCACAAGTATATTTAGCACTGTTGCAACTAGCGGGGAGAAAAAGGCCTCTATAAACCACTCCAAGGTCACCTTGGTTGGACTGCAGTATACAAAATACAAAGGTGGCTAAAAATCACCAGCAGCACCAGCAGACCTTCAGAAACAGCTAGAATTGCTGTGCCTTCCAATGCGTGACAAACAAAGCTTCCCTCTGTTCCATAAGTTTTACGTCTTTCCTTCACTGTCTTTTCACCTTTAAAAGTGCATTTTTGAAACTGATGATGAGGGTTGAGCTGCATTCTGAACAAAAAGGGAACTTAACTTGAGTGACTTGGTATTTTCCAAGTTTCCCTATATCATGAGACACTGGTAGCACACAGAACTCAGAGAGCTGATGGCAAGACCACAGCAGGGATGGGCTGATTCATCCCATGTGGACAGCTTTTAATCTCACTGTGATGCTGCCATGCTTTTTGAGGACCAGTTCCTCATAGGACAGACCCGACACTGGATCTTATTTGGGTGTTGGGTTTAGATCGATGTGTCTGGTACAACAACTGCTGACTGCAGAGCCACAAAGACACCTCCACCAGCTCTGTCGAGGATCTCTGACTCCAGCACAATGAACTGCAATAAAGTACACGTTGTGCAAATGAGGAATCTCTACCACACCAAGGCTGTACACACTACTGAAGAGACAAGTTGCTGAATTTTCTGAGCTCTAACTACAATGCCAAGAAATACTTGCGGTGACAAAGCTTTCTTGTCACAGACATTCTTCTACGGTGGTTGTACGATTGCACCTTTTGTCCAAATGCTGAATTTGCTTAAGTGTGGGTGAGAGTATACATTTTTAAAAATACAGACAATTCTTAAAATAATACATCATCAGGTCACTATGTTACTGATCTTCACTTTTAGTGGAGTTTAAAATTCCCCCAAAGAGAGGTAAAAGTCCATCCAGTATTTTCCTTTACTCTTGAATATTCACATTTGCACATACAACATGATACTCATTTGCAAGAGTTTGCCTGGATTCCCACTGTGTCCGAAGGTCCCATTCCACTTTTAAAATAGGCAATGGTACAAATACTGAAAGAGGCAGTACCACATCCCTCCTGACAAAAATGCAAATGATTGTATGGCAACCAGCCACAGGTTACTGAGGGTCATCTCCCGAGAAATCGCTTTTGTCTGACCCTGGGGTGGCGGAAAAGCTCCTACAAGAGAAAAGAAAACACATTTAATGCTTTGCACAGGAACGACAGCCTTACTGCACAATTCCTTACCACCACTGCTCATCCAGCAATGGTGCCACACCCAATTAATTGGGCACTGCTCTACTATGCTGTCAAACTTATGAAAGATTCTCCAGCATTACCAGACACCTTCAAGAAAATAAAATACCCAAAACAAAACACAGCCCCATATCTTAATTACTAAGAACAATTTTAATTTCCTTATAAGCTTTAAGCATAAGCCTGAAAGCATTCCTTAGAAGCTGCTACCACTGTACTCAATCTCTGCAGAGAGATCCAACTGTCAGCTAAGTTCTGTGTTATTTTTGAAGTTTTATTAGTATCTCTATGATCAAATTGAATGGATTCCATATTAAACTTTACAGCTGTTTGGTGCTGATATTGTGTACTGTGAAGAAGCAACACACATACATTACTGAGGTTCCTCCTGAAGATGTAAATACACACACACTTTTTTTTAAAGAGCAGTTTCCACATATTGTTTGAATGCTCAGTCATACTGACTAAGGAAACATTGTAATTTGCCACGGAGTTTTCCAGAAATTCTTTACTGAAATCCTTGCTTAGATGGGAAAGACTGGAAGAGATTCAGCTGACAATACAATCTGTTTTTCCATACTTTGACTCTGACTTGCAACACTAAATTAAATGTGCCTGAATACATCAGAGCTTTATGACCATAAGCAAACTATTTGCATATATTTACATCAGCATATTAAATCATCTGTGTTACATTTTACTGAGATGCACAAAGCCTTGATGACATGAAGCACTTTTGTTGTTATTTATCCTGAACAGGGGATATAAAACTCTGACTATACCAGAGAAGATGATGTACTTGCTGCAGCATTATGGAGTCTCAACTTCTCTCAGAAGAACACGAAATTAATGATTCAAAGAGTAAAGATGCAGCAGTGTCAATTTTTAATCTTAGGAACCACACAATTTGGGCAATTAGATACCATCAGCAGCTTATCTCTGTGCTTCACATTTGCAATCACTGGAGGAACTGCAATCAAGCATTTGAGACAAAGCTTTTCTTCCTGCATGAATGCTCTTAATTAAAAAAACCAAAAAAAAACAAAAAAAAGGGAAACCAAAGCAAACAAAGAAAAAAAGCCTAAAAACCCCCTTGATGAGCCCCATCCACCTCTCCCTGACAGGTATTTCACACTTGGGCAGATTTGCCACATCTTTATTTGCCAATAACTCACAGCTAAGCTTCTATCTGTCCACCCTAGGCTGGATTTGTTCTTCCATGGCCCATTTGTTTTTCTGTACAAACGGTGACCTCTGGTTTAAATACCTTTCCTTTTTCCCTGGTACATATAGAGTCTCTTCCCCCTCTCCCAAGCCATCTTTGACCCTTCCCTTTCCCAGCTGAGACAAGCCAAGTACTTTTAGTTGCCCTTCACAGAAACGACTCCACCTTCCCCTTAATCTTAGCTCCCATTATCTGTCCCTCTTCCCAGTTCAATTTGTATTCCTTGACAGGGATGATGGACCTGTGCCTGGGATTTCCAGATGAGGTTTCAGAGCTGGTACAACAAAGTGTTTCCATAGCACTGGGGATGCCATTCCTTACTTTTTTCATCACCTCACACCACCTGGCTTCTGAGCACAGGGAATGGGGAGCATGATGACTTCAGTATAAAATCGCTCATTTCCAACTGCTCCTCGTTTATGGTTGGGGTTTTTTCCTTAATTAGTTCCTGAATGTTTTTGTCCTGCTAAATGTAATCTCACTTGTGCTACTGTGGGCTTCAAGGTCATCCTGCTGAAGAGTTCATCAGGGAAATCAAGAACAAATTTTCCACTAGCTCCCTAAAACAGAAGTCCGTTACCTACATCTATTAACTCGAAATGGTTTTGATTTTATAAATGAAATGTGTAAAATGTACCTGTAAAAATTATGGGATGGTTTAATGTCAAATTTCAGGCATACTTTTTTTTGGTTTGATTTCCAGAGGTCCAGTATTACAGGTTTTCCCCAGGTGATTTAAGTTCTTAACAGTTAAGAATATAGCAAAATGGAGAAAGGTGCTTTGGGCTTTGTTTCTTTCTCTTCCCAAATAAAAATATGCCAAGAGAACGTATTCTTACCAACAATACTGTCAATGCAAACTTCTGAAGTTTCATGGAGCATTAAACGTTACTCCAGCTTTATGAAGTAAGCTTTATTAAGAGAAATTCCTAAGCAGTGTGTATAGTAAAATAATATAATGATGATAATTATAACAATAACAATGGTTAATAGTAATAATAATAACAGAAACAGCCCTAAGTCTTAAAACCACACCCACTTGTGACCATGTACCAGGTCAGTACAAAGCTGGCTCTTGAGCAGCCTCAGGGATTCCCCTCACACTCAACCTCAGGACCTTTGCTAATGAGGACCTCAGTGTAGCAGCACTTTTTCAGTAGGCCAACTAAAGCAATGAAAGCAAAAAGTACAAACGGCAGTAACTTTAAATTATGCTAATTTATGCCTAATAAGGTCCTATGTCACAGCATTTACATTTAAAACATGTCTTTATTAATTCATACTGATTGCACTGGCAAATTAATACCAATTACCCTATTTTGGAAGTGCATTTTAATGAATAAATCTGATTATATTAATTATACTCTCAGAAATTCTGGACGATAGATTTTTCTGGGTAAGTCTTATTTCAGTAGCATAAAATAATGCCAGAAACCCAAGATTTCTTTACAATCTATTTGCTACACTTGTATTTTTAAAGATATTCACAAAGTTATTTGTCTAATAAAGTCACATATATGCATTTGGATGTGATTTATACAGCAGGGTCTGACTTTGCCATCAATGATGGCTGAGTGACAGCAGTATTTCATAAAACAAAATACAACTCTGAGTTGTTAAAGAATTCTATTAATCTCTTTAAGCACTTGGATTGATAAATTAAGCACTCAAAACTAAATTAAAGCAGTCTTTGCAATAAATCATCTCACAAAAGAAGCATCTTTAACACAGTCACCCAGGAATACTAAACTCAGCTGATTTGAGGCACTGAACACTCTCCCCATCAACAACTGTGATTTGCTAATGAAGAGAATATTTTTCTTTAGAGACAAGCTGCATTATTTCATCTGGAGTTTTCCTACTCAGTCTATGTTTTATAAACTTCCTTGAATGTATACCAAAATAAAACCCAAATTTTTCCTCTCTGGACTTCGTTTTTCTGTACTATTATGATGTATTCCTATATTCTGTATGCTGAACACACACTTCCAAATCCCATTCCCCCCTCTCCCTCACAATGAAGGGCAAGCGACATACTTCAGCATCAACTGTGTGGAAAGAAGAGCCCTGAGCAAACCCCTCTAGCTACAGTTTCAAAGTATTTACCTGATATTTTAAACCACATGTGTGCCAGTACCCCCTCAGTAATGTCATTGATGCCCCAAGTTTATTCAAATTCCTCTGCTCCATTAACATGGGAAGTGTATGATGACAGACGTGATCCTGGCAGCAAGGAGGCCAGCACTGACAGCACAGATCACAGCTCCAAAGACTGTATGCCATGTAATTATCACAGATCCTTCCAATCACACTTCCAATCATGGATCTTTGCATATTGCTAAATTATCCCACTCCATGAAATCCCATGGCAGCACCTTTCACAGCTGAACTGTGTGTTACTGTTTTGACAGCTTCCAAACACTACCCTAATTCTAACGTTGCCTAGGTAACTTACCTTTCCTAGATAATTCTTTAATCACACTTTTTTGCCACATACAAAGCAATAATTGTAATAATTGTACCTCCTGTATTCATGTAAAGAATGTTCACACATGCTTAAACCATCCTGAGATCATTGTAAGAAAAGTCATTAGCAAAGCACAGTTCTCTTTGCTAGGTATCATCCTACCTGTTTCATAGAAATGTGTCAAGAGGTCCTCCTTTTCAATGAATCGTTGATACAGCCAGTTTGTGAGAGCTTCAGGCTCTGCAGGTACATCTTTCACTGGAAAAATCCTGTCAGAGAAACAAACACAAATTAAACCTAGCAAATGTATTCTGCACGTGGAGAACAAAACTCTTCTGCCCCAGCCCACCACAAAGTACAGGGAACAAAACTTTTGTGTAAATCTAACTGCAGGATTTGCACTCTCTCCAACTCACACATCACAGAGGCATTAAAGATACAAAGGTGGAAAACTCCAGGCTCCCATCCAGAAGCACACAGAAGAAATCAGCATCAGTCTCCATCAAATGCTGTACTACAGCTTTTGATAAAAGCTACTAAGTTGCTGATTTGTTTTTCTTTTCGTATAGAAAACCTCCACACTATATTACTACCCCCCCAAAAAAATACAAATCAAGGAGGAAAGAAAGAAATAAAAAAAAAGAAAGTTCATCCACAGTTTGAAGAAACAATTCAGCAGGCAGAAGTCACATAATGACATCACTAAGCACCAAAAGCTCTTCCGCATCCCAGCAAACAAGCCCTGTGTGCTTTTCAAAGGATGCTGGCAGCTTTGTCTGAAATTTCCAAGGCAGGTTTTACACTGAAAACTGACCCTGTACTCATATGTTGCTGCTCTGTTTTAAAAACACCAATGGAAGAATTGCCAGTGTTTTGGTACTTCTACACTGAGTATTAGGTGTGCTTAGAAAAACATACCCAGGGCAGAATTCATTGTAGTACACACATCTTCAAACGCCCAAATAACCCACCATACCTCACTGGGTTTTTTTCCAAAGTAGAAATTCCAGTCTTACAGCAGCTGTGAAACCTCTTGAGCAAACCCTCAGTGTCTTTTGACATATACAAGAACTTAAATACCCACTGTGTGGTACTGGGAGGTCAATGCAGAAGAGATTTGTGTATCAGGCTAACCTGAAAAATTCACACTCTGAAATGCAAGGCCTTTACTGTAGGTTTCTCTTCCAGGTGAGCTCTCACTTAGCCTCTCATCTACACCATGCTTCTGTTTTCATTAGTGGATTTTCATATAATTTTCAACACAGTCTTGACTGCTTATACTGCAAGAAACTGGAAGTAACACCACAACCATCTGGGTAGTCTCTGGACAGATATGGGAATGTCAGAATAAGAAAATAAGGCACTTCTGAAGAATGCTTTTGTTGCTGTTACAGTTTTCAACACGTTTGCCTGCTTTGGTGCCAAGTCATTTGTCCTTCCTCCTTTCAGTCTGATGCTTGGAAAAATAAGCTGTAAGTGGGGGAGTCAAGCAGCAAAGCATTGGTCTAAGGAGTGAATTACAAATCATGGTGCTTTGTGGCATACAGAGAAAACTCCAATATAAGGACATGAACAACTTTATTTACAAATTATGGTATCAACATGAACTCAGCTATCTCTGCAGCCTTTGAAGTAACTCTACCTACATCTTCCTCGCACTGTGGAGCTCTCTATGCTCCAGTGAAGCCAGTATTGTTAACCAGAAATTAGCAACTGTTCTCTCAGACAAAACAGAGTTTGAAGAAAAGTCTTTGGCCAAAGACAAATGTTATGAAATGGTGCTTCAGTAAGCAGCTCAAATTTTCATTCTGCATATTAAGAACAAAGACAAACAACAAAGAACTATTTTATCTTGAAGCCCAGATGCTGTACAGCAGGTTAAAATTAAACCATGTAGCAGCAAGTAAAAAACACCCACAGAGGAAGGACCATTTTGTTGAGGGTAGAACACTAAGAAAGACTTACTCTGTGTCCCCAAACACAACTGAGCTGCCAAGCACTATTTTTACTCTCTTCTGCCTATCTGCTGTGAAGAGATAAAAGGCTCAGCAACTGAATATTGTGTTTCACAGAGTATGTTTGAAGGACAGACGCTTGCTTACGCGGGTTTTAAGAGGGTTCAGAACTACGAGAACGTGTGTTGCCTAAGGACAGAAGTGTAGGGTTACCTGGCTTCACACGCAGTCTCCATTGTAAAAGCCTAAGATATTCTTCACCTCTGCCTTCACTTTTCCCTGACCTAATGGGTAACAACTCTGTTTTGCCAAGAAACAAAAAGTCTGAAAACATCACAGGATCTTGCAAGATACCTGTTAGGAACAATTTCTGAGCTGGCGCTTTAATGGAGCAGCAAAGTAGCACAGATGATACCAGCACTGTGAGAGACTAATGGAATGCAGCACACCACTTCCCTGCTTGAATCCATCCAGCTTTGTGTGAATCAGTAACACTGCCAGAATGCTTGAATCTCTGGATATAAACTCTGCTGCTCAGAAGTCTGGGAAGCAATCACTGCTACACCCAGTCTGAATGAATATTATGAGTGAAAACCAACTGGTTTTCCAATAACGCTACACTGGCTGCCACAACTTAGCAATGATAAGTGCTAGTGCATTTAGAAGCATTTTCAAATGTATTTTTAGATTATCCAGAGTTATTTTTACCAGCAGAACATTCTTACTAATGACTGATCTAAATTAGAGATTAAATATTAAAAAAAAAAAATCCTCAAACTCTGGAAAGAAGCCCTTTCTGTACTCAATAAGGCAATGCTAAACCCTCCCCTATATTTAAACTAAACATACTGCTAATGCCATGGTTCTCTGCCCATCAGATGGCTCAGCTGGCATCTGTGTTTTACAAGAACACTCTCTTGAAGGAGACTGGGTTCAGGAGGGTAAGTGATCAAGTCTACTGTTACAAAACTCCCCACACAAGCGATCCAAAACAACGGCAGAGAGCCACTGCTCCGATGGGAGCAGGGTCATCCTCAACCATGGGATGCTGACATCTGCCAGGTCCAGTGTTAAAAGATGCAGGAAACAGTTCCTTATTTCAATGAGATATCTAAACAGGTGTCCATGTGGTCAGGGCATGAGCATCACCTTGGCTCTACCCCACCTTTGGGTCTGCAGCATCAGGAATGCCATTAGAAGCAAACAGTTTGCTGATCTCCTCAGGAAAATAAAATATCATCAAACAGAACTGCCAAGGAAAGGAATAAGGTCAACATGTAACATCTGAAGCTCCTGGAGATTCTTGGGCACTTGGATCTTTCTAGCTTTTGGGCAAAACTAACCTCACACATCATTAAAATAAAAGCATCTTTGTTCCTGGTGTGGCAAACAAGGAATTTAATAGGACTGGATAAGAACTTGACCAGAACATTCAAGGAGAATGGAAATACCTTCTTTTGCTTCTCATCACAGGAACAGCTGCTTTTCTGTCACTGGGGAAGGTGGGAAAGGGCCTAAAAGCAGTGACAGCACAGGCTGCACCCTGGGAAGTTAGAAATGGTGGTGGAAATAAAGACACACTCCAGTGGGAACCTGTGAAGAATCTTTTTTCAGTAATGAAGCATTATCCTCCAGCTGGAGGTGCCTGCTGGCAGCTGCGAGGTGACAACAGCTGCAGGACACTCCGGGTACGACTGAGGGACAGCGACTTCTTAAACCACTGCACAGATTTGTGTCCATGTCCCAAACCAGATTATATTAGAATAAATGACAGTCCAGGAAAGAAAAAAGCATTTTAAAACACAGGAGATGAAACTGCCAAAGACACATTGGCATACTTAAGAAATTGTGGAGAATTAGCTACTGATAGGCCATTTCTTAGAAGAAACCAAAAAATTTTCAGAAATATGGCATACTTAGAAACCACTTTTAAGTGGTCCTTATTGGACAAACAACCTCTGATTCTCTATTTAAATTCTGAAGTTCATGGCTACCACTTTAAGTACTAATTGCCTTTTATCACCTGTCCTACCCTGAACTGAAGTTCTGTATTACTCACTACTCCATGTAAGTTATGGTATTATTTGCTGCTTCAATGGCTCTAAATAAATCCAGGACAGTGGAGGCTGTTGGTAGATGTCAGGCATGACCAAAAATAAGTTACTTGCGTAAAAAAGTGCATTAAAATACACTGCCAAACGGGATGCCCTTCTGCAACACTCATTCAGCAACCACAATGCATTTCATCTTATTTATAGCTCGGAGCCTGGCTTATTTCAATAAATCTGTATCAATGCAGACACAAAAATAGAACTTCCTCAGCAGCTGAAAGCTTGTTTCAGCAGCAGCACAGCACAGAAGCTGGTACTGGGAAGAAAGGTGACAGAGCTGGGAACAGCCTGTGTGTGGCACTTCCATGCACGGCCACCCCTGCGTCAGAGCTGACTCGGGCTGGCTCTGACGTCAGGGCTGCTGCACCACAGTCACACAGCCCCAGAGTAGGATGTGGGCATCCAAGGGCATCACCCAGTGGGAAACTAGGGCAAAAAACCCAGCCCTACACCATTCCTGACTGAGGGGACGCTAAGCACCGAGTCAACTTCATACCCAGGGTGTTTTCAATTTGTATGTCTCGGGTTCTGCACACAGGACTGCAGCACTTGAGAAATGACTGCTGGAGAGACTTGATCAGCTGAGAAACACCAAGCCACTCAGACTAAAGAAGTGCCTGGTGTAAAAAGAAAAGAAACCCCAGACTCAACTCATGGCACAGAAATGGTGAGAGCTGAGAAGAGCAGCCAGTCCATGGCCTTGCTAAATGGACACCAAACCACGCAGCTTATTTCTGCTGAGCGGAAGCGTAGCGAGTCTGGATTTTTGGTCAGCAATCACCACACAACGACCGAACCATAAAGCTAAACCATTTGAATAGAGCAAACAAACCTTTCCAACAGAATCATTACAAGGCAGGTCTCATGGTGATGTCTCTAGTTTGACATGCCTTGAACCAGATGGACTGAAATCTCCCACTAAAATCCCAGTGCCGTTTGACCTGGAGGAAGTTCATTAGATGTTTTCCTTGAGTTATTGTGTTTCAGAGAGCAAACCCAGTACTGCAGCACTTTCCAGTAAGTTCTGAGACAAGTCAGTCAGGGTCAAAAAGTTATTCAATAGATGGGTGAAGTTCTCACACCTTGTGTTTTTAGATTCAAACTTGATAATTGTTCTTTTTAAGTTTCTTTTGATATCCAGGGGAAAAGCAGGCCACAGTTTACCCTAATTATGAACTTCTGAGAAATGTGTCATTTGGACTGAAAACTGAAGTTTGAAAAGCAAGGTTCAACTCATCAAAACTGAGCTTTCAAAAAAAAGGATTACTGAATTAAACCAAGCCTTCTCTGCCATTTCCATCAGCTAGAAAAGCACCTAAAAATGATAACATAAGGCTACTTGCTGTGTTCTCTACACTATTCTGTTGCTCCCTGAGTAGAATGAAAAAGAAAGAATCGTGCAGCAAAGGCCCAGGCTATGAGAAAAGGAAATCACTAGATCAGAAAGTCTGTAAGGCAGAAAGGGACAGGTGGTGATCAAGGGCACAGCAGAAGGGACTGACTGAGCCACCAGAACAAAAGCAGCTCTGCAGCCTCTTCTGCTCCAGTTTGAGTGGCACAGAAAATGCTCCTTTTTTCCCCTGTGCTGTCACACATCAATACCTTGCTCTGGACTACTCTGAAAGGGAATAAGTATGTTTAAATCCTGATTCTTCTTTCATACAGCAGAGATGGTATCTGGACAAAACTATTCTTTGCTTTTTCCAAAGGGGTGCTTTTTTCCCCCCCCTACAACTCAGTTAAAAGAAACTACATGAGAAAATATTGTGCTCTCTTCCCAGTTATTCAAAAATTACCCTTAAAATTTATTTCAAATGTTATCTCCCAAGACCAAATTACAAAAAAAAAAGAGTAAAATGTTATTGCACTAAATGCAGGAAAAGTGGAGTATAATACCAATGCAGACAGACATGATATATACATTTAAAGAAAATTTCAGAGGACATCCATGTCAAATGCAGGAAAAATAGAAACACACCTCTGACAATTTCCATCTTTTTAAAGACAAAGTCCACTTCACCTTGGGTTTTCCTCTGCTAATTGAGCTTGTTTCAAAGAACTTCAACAACTTTAGCCCAACTTTACAAGGGACATCTCCAGGCTCAACACCACACAGGCCTTTTCAGACCTTGGTCAATGATTTAATCTTTGCCCACACTCTTAAGGACAAGGAGTGGTCAATACCCAACTGTTATCAAAGTTAAGAACTACTGAGAAACAGCTGGGGACAGCCAAGGCAGGATATGACCAAACTCTAAAATCACAGGCTACAGAGAGCATCACTGAGGGACCACTAATCCATTCCTGGCAGGACACAGGAAATAATGTGCTCCCGCTGAAGGCATCAGCTGGAGAACTCAGCAGGATCCAACAGAAGCGCTCCTGGCCACCACCCTCCCGGGCAGCTACAGGCTGTGTCGTGGGAAACTGTAGCAGTCTAAGCAGGTTAAAGTGGTACTGGACAAGTTCCTGAGGGCCAAGCGCAGCAGCACATCCCAAAGATGCTCCAGGAGCGATGCCTGCTCGGAACACGCTGCAGTCACCATGTGTTTCCATGCAGAGGGACAGCACAGGGGCTGCCTTCCCGCCACAGCTGCTCCCACCTGAGCATCCCGTGAAACCCAACCCAAGAGCTGCCAACCTGCACCCAGCTACACCCCTCCCAGTCCAGGGGCCATGTGCCTCCAGAACTACCAGGGCTGGAAGTGAGGCCGAGCTCCAGCCAGACCCAAGACACTGTTCTCGTTTCCGAGCTGTCACACCCTGTGCTCAGCCGAGGCGAGGTGCTGCACGACTTTCCATTTGGGGCACACTTCAAATGTCTTCACAGGGTCAGCCACGACAAACAGAGGTTATTAAAAAAATACATAAAGTAGTTTAAACAGAGAGGCTTGCCCCTGTCTAAACCAGGGATTTAAGACCCTCTGGAAGAAAATAACAAACTTACACCCAAAAATAAATAATTTTAATATTTTTCTTAGAATTTCAGTAGTACAAGAACTTAAACATTCAAGTTCAGTGCAAGGAAGGTTACATCATATTTATGCTTGTGCTCAAAAATAGGTCTGAATACACACTTAGAAGCAGGAAATGAATTCAACTTAACTTACTGTTGTTTTTAAAGAAAGTATTTTTGGAAATACTCTTTGGTAGAATTCTAAATACATTCAACTTGCAATTAAGCCAGAGATCTGAGAGTGTACTAAGGTGACCTCAATAAAGCACAATAGATATAATGCTATCTTATATAAATTAGGGTGTAAGTATGTTCACCTTCAGGGAAACTTGGAAGGCAGCTTTCTATAAAAAGTAAGGACAGATTTAAACATGGCTATGGAAAGCAGCTCCAGCAAGCAGCCTGTACTCTGCATCACACAACACTGACACAGCAGTGATGCTGGAGAAGGTCATTCCCACTTAAGCTGCCACCCAGGGGATCCATACAAGGATACTTGAAAGCTTTCTGTAAAAGTCTAAAAGTTCTCCAAATCATCAGAGGGGAGTAAGACAAAATAATATGAGCTTGGGATAAAATGCAACAACTTATTTGGTTTAGGAAAAGCATTAAAATACTCCTGGAGATTTCAGACTTGCAGTTAACTGTAATCTAAAAGCAAAATGCAACTTCTCTCTCCATCAGTTTAGGTCTTGAGTTGAAGAACTGCTGAGGAGAAAAGTTTTAATGGTTTCCCATCCTAGCTGTCAATGAGAGTTGCAACTTTTTCCAACTGCTTTTTCCAGCTGCTTTGCTCAACTACTTAAAGTATTCTTTGAGTGAAAAAGCTGGCATTTCTTTGTCAGAAAGTTAAATATAATAATCTATTAGGAAATCTGTTTATTTAACAACAGTGATTTTTAATTTGTTGTCATTACTAAAAAACAAAATTTAAAAAATTCAAGTTGGGTTTACCAGCACCTTAACATTAAGGTGGAAAAGATGACCTAGCCTTCAAATATATTCCCCACAACTCTATTCAACCACAGAATGTTAGTCCAAAACTTAAATGTCTGTCTTAAGATAAGGACTAGTCACTGAACTTAAAAAAAAAAAACAACGGCTTGTGTTTAAATAATAGCAGTTGCCCACCTCTGTGAGACACAAAAAACCCACTCCCACTGCTACTGATCTCCCATATCCTGAAATGACACAATTGATTTGTGAATATTTGAGTACAATGTAGGAGGAGCATGTTTATTTCCTACCTGTAATGCACATGTGTCACTGTTGGCTGTCGGTAGCCAAGAATCCAAGTCTGGATGTCTAGAGGTTCACCTTTGGGATATGCAATGGTTGTATCTATCACCCACTGGAGGCCTTTGGATTTGCTCTCTAGGAACAAGAAGAAAATTGCATGTCACTTGTTTGAGAGTTATTCAATTTTTATATTATTTCATGACATATGAAGCACAAATAAGACCATCAAAAATCTAAACCAGATTTCATTACAGAGCACAGAAATACTCTTACAGACCTCAGCTAGAGGGAGATTTTTTTTTGTGGTTGTTTCTGTTGTTCTTACAAACTGTGGTACACAGAACAGAACGAGTTCACTCACCAGCTATGAGTACAGTCATACAACATCTTGGCCCCAAAGTCAGGTGATGCCATGATGCTTTTTTGCTTTTTATATATACTCTTTTATATGACTTTTATGTATTCTTAAGGGCCTTTTAGCCCACATACTTCTAATTCTTCAGGTTTGATAAATAGCATAGACCCAATATTCCGTTAAGCCAGGAGACCAAACATCTCAGAAGCCTCAGACACCAAGGTCTTCTCTGGAACACATTTTGTAAACTAAGATACAGGGGGAAAGTTCCTCGGGGAGGGGCGTTCTCTCAGCCTCTCATTGGGGAATCTTTGATAGATATGTTAATTGGTAGAGCCTATAATTTTATACCCAAAGTAGTGTGTGTGTGCATTTTGGGGGGTGCTCACGGGGTGTGTTTCGGTGTGCATTCGGATGTGCATTCCAGTGTGCTCCACCTGGACGGAATGCACCAAGGAACCTTAAAATAAATACCAAAGTA
The DNA here is from genome assembly GCA_013397815.1 of Aleadryas rufinucha. Lineage (NCBI taxonomy): Eukaryota > Metazoa > Chordata > Aves > Passeriformes > Aleadryas > Aleadryas rufinucha. The sequence continues at coordinate 50,467 of VZTH01019662.1, forward strand.
AAATCTCTTTTTCCCTTCTAACCGTGTTTGGTTCTTGATTTTAAGACCAAGAAAAAGCATCACAGGTGCTTCCCCCCATTCACCAAAAGTTTAAAAATCCCAAAATAAACATCCAAGCTTCTTGGTCTGCACTTCAAGCCACATTTACACCTGGGCCTTTCCAAAGGGTCACTGATGGAGCAACAGTCATGCAGACCCCTCAAAGGTTCTTAAAAATGTGAGTTGCAGGATAAAGAAGAAAAACACCACTTTCAGGGTGCATTCAGGGTAAGAAGGCAAGGAACAGAAGATGGTCAGTTTTCACAGTGGGGAGACTGCACCCACAAGGTTCCAGGACAGGCTGACACCAGCACATGTTCATACGCTGCTCAGCTTACTTAAAAACTGAAAAAAGGATCAAAGGAGGGGAAAATATTTGCTATTAAGATTAGTCAAGAGAATCAAATCTGTGGGTCCCTTCCAACTCAGAATATTCTGTGACTGTATAAAATCTGAATATAGGTTACTTCCAGCAACAGTCCAGGTCATAAATCAACCTAGCCATGACCCCTCTCTGGCATGTTTTCAATTCACAGGTTTGCTAAGAGGGAGAGTAGCAGATCTGTTGAGCAAACCAAGAAGGAAGGCCACATTGCCAAGAAGGCACTTTGAGTTTAGCTTGTCAATTTTCTCTCTGTTCTAGAGCTGTTTTGCATTTGAGGTCACGTTATGCCCAGGCCGGCCGAGTAATGCTCACTTAATGCTTGAGACACCAGTGCAACAATATGCTCACACCACACCAGGCAGCATCTTTGAGGATTTAAAAAGCTGACTACCAAAAACAGCCACCCATGGGCAAGAGCATGAAAGGAGTGTTAGCTTTTAGTACGAAGTACAATACTCTTCAAGCCTGCAGCTGAGAAAGCTATGAAAGAAATGTAACAGAGGCTGACAAGAACACTGTCAGCACCAAGAACATGCATGGGGATTGACTGTTCGCCATCCTTCTCGATACAGGAACAGACACTCAAAATTCAGCCAAGAGGAAAAGTTTTCAGAGCAAACAAAAATGATTCTTTGTGCAGGGAAGTGGGGGGAAACCATGGGGAATTCCTTGCTAAAGGACGTCAAGGATGCCAAGAGTTGGGTTCAAGAGGAAATTGAGTAAGTACATGGAGGGTTAACTGACCAGGCAGAAATCCCCACCTGGCTTGGGAAACCCACCACACAGGAAACTGGCAGAAGCTTGGAGAATATGTGGGAGAAGTATGATGCAAGTCTGCTGTGTTTACACTCTTCCTCTGGAATCCACCTGGAGTCATGGACAAGATGTTGGGCTAGACAGATGTGTGGCATTGCCCAGAGTCACCACTCGAATTTTAAAGAAGCCCTACCACACTCCTGAAGAGATCTGCAGCACTCAGTCTGAGCAGCACCCTGAAAGCCACAGTTACTGACTCCAGCTAGAACGTACATGCAAGGACTGGCTTGCCAGTTTCTACCTGCATTTAATTTCATTTAATTTAATTAAGTGTGAAAAGAAAATTACAGCAATGCCATCACAGGTATCTATCAATTATTTTAACAAGCAGCCACTGTTTTCTTGGTGTCTGCTCATCAGTGGAGTTGTACTGCTTCGTTACAAATGCACTACTCCAACAGGGCTAGACAGCATTTCCTAAAATTTAGGTTATGAGTTCTTAGTAGCATACAACATGCTATTCCAAAATTTGACCCAGGGCAAGGCTGCATAGGTCAAGCTGAAACATTCAGTCTTACCTTCTGGAAATACAGTATTTTAAACCCCTGACAGACGTGAAATGAGAACTGGAGGCTGCAGGCTTGCCAGCATCATGACAGAGTGCTTGTCAAGTCTCTCTTAAGAAAAGCACTAACTACAGAGTGCTTCATTTTAAAAGTAGCAATGAATCAGAGAAGAGCCAATATGAAATTAATATTAAATCAACAGAAGTATTCATTTAGAAATAGATTTTGAAACAAAGTCATTCAAGTTATTATTTTCCCAGATGTAAAACAAGAATGGATAGAGACAAGTAAATTGCCTAAGTGAGTAAGCAACAAAGACCATTAATTGCAATTAAAAAGTGCCAGATGAATATGAGCACATTTTCTTATTATTTACAGTAAAGTGTTTCAAAATAATTTATTCAATATTTAGCTGTATTTAAAGCTGTTCTTTCAGTGGATAATGGTTTGCACTTCATTAAGGGAAGACTTCTGCAGCTCTCTGCTGATTTCCTACCTTCTGCTTTTGTGGAGCAGAGCTGCTGCTGCACTGGATTTCTCAGTCCAGCTCCAAACTCACCTCCAACCCTTTTCAGGGCAGGGCAGGGCGAAAAAATTCTGACGGCCCACCAGAAACCCCAGGCCAGAAAAAAAAAAAAATCTGTCAGTAACATCAGCCTCTATAGACCTTATTTTAGAGAAAGCAGGTGTTAGTGCAGCTACCTCCACGTGCTCTCAAATCACAGTATTTGTGCATGCTCTGGTTTAAAATAAGCCTTACATAATCATCCAAGATATCAGACTGCCAAAAAAATGTAAGTCACCAAGGATTTAAGAAAATTAATTTTGAAATACATCTTGCTATCTTTTTTTGGGGGGTTATACTGTATTGCAACCTGCTCATGAGCAAATTTATTTTAAAGCCAGGGAGCTCTGACGGATCCTGAAACTAGAAAAGAAACTGAGAACTGCACAAAACACAGAGGAGTGGTACCTAAATATCTCCAAGGATGCTGCTTTCAGGTCTAAGCAGACCTTTGACCAAGAATAAACCCTACTATTTTTTAAATGGAGCACCTTAACAGGAGCTCAAACCAAAGATTGCTGCATTAGTTATAACGTGGTGTCAGCCTCAGGTCTGGCATTTGTAGCTGAACCATCAGGGAGCTGCCTATACCTGTGCTCAAGAACTTCTCTTGCCCAGCTTGGCTTGGCCAACTCATCCACATTTCTGACAGCCAAATTCTTCCAACTTTCTACCTACCATTAGAAGACACTCTTATCTTTCATTTTTAGTACTTGCTGAAAGACTGAGCAGCCTGTCAGAGACCTCAGCAGAAGAAGCTGCTGCAGAGGCCGTATTTAAGCTGATCTCCCCAAGCACTGGTTTTTCTTTTGTGGTCTCAGTCTGCTTTGCCACTTTCAGCACAAGTGGAAGATTTTGATTTCTCCAACTGCTTCAAAATGTTAACAGTCTGATTCTTTTTAAATAGTACATAAACTTTCTGAGCAGGCCCACAGGCACCTGCCCTACACAACAGCACCCAAACCACACAGCAGTGATGTACCTTAGTGTGAATGGTACATACTTGCCTTAGGAGTGCTAAGACAAAACTGAGCAATCACATGGAACAGCAGCTTTCTGGCCTACACAAAAAAGATCAAAAATAAAATTTAAACAGCTTCCTAACTTGTTTGTTGTTTGGGTTTTTGGGGTTTTTTTCCAAATCATCAGCAGAGGGAAATCTTCACAACTATGTTCTTCACTGTGGATTCAGTGAAAATAAGTTGTTCCGTATTTACTTAAGAAGCAACTTACCATCAGCGTCTTCAAGACACTCCATGATCTGTCATCCTCTAAAGTCCTCTCACAGCAGATACCTGACTGTTTACAATCACAAATTTATCAGAGTTCAGAGCTTCTCTTCATTCCCCCTCTTTGTCCTCCCTGAGGTTGCTATTTCCTAGGGTCAACTGATGCTAAAACACCAGATTAGACAATGTGCAGAACCCCTCAAACCCGCCAGCAGACTGTCAGTGTCTGCCACTGAGAAAAAGAACAAGTCATAGACAGATTTCAGCAGGAAACCTCGCCTTCAGCTGAGCTCTGGATGGTGTCACACTGCCAGACTGGATCCAGAGTGGGCAACAATGCACCAGCCAGGTGTGGACCTGAGGGCTGCAGCTTGCACTTGAAAAAGAAAATATTGGCTACTGTTCACCAGTATTCAGGTGTGGTTTCCTGAACACTCACACCACTCTGAATGCAGCCACACGAGGTTGTTGGCTCTCTCAGCATAGCAATCCAGTCTCATAACTTGTCTCTTGCTCTCTACTTGTCCTTGTGAGATCAACTGGATCACTGACCTCAGAATTAACTTTCTTCTCTGAAGATTAACTCTCAGACTGAACATCTTACTCATCATTCCAAAATCCTGACAAAACAAACCACCTGGAACAAAACAAGAAGCCCTTTTTCCAAGGGGAAATAAAAACAACCATCAAAAGCTTACTCACATGTTATTCAAGTCACACTACTCATGTAACAGTAAATCAGAAAGTTTGATTTAAAAAAAAAATCAATTATGAAGTTCAACGTACAGCCTCGCAGAAGTGAAAATTTAATTCCTCTGAGAAACAGCATCAGAACTGAATGTACTCTGCTGCATTTGAGAACAGTAAAGTAAGATTTCATTATGACTCTAAGCTCATAGTAATCTCTTATCAGACAACAAACTGCCGCATGGTAAAATAAAACAATTTTAAAAAAACACACTAGAGCAAGTTTGATCAAAAATAAGCTCAGGAATGTGCACCTTTGAAGAACAATAGCTCCAAACTTCTCTGAATTGCCAGCTTTTGGCATTTAGAACATTTTGATAGTTCCAAAACTCACAAAATCAATTCTTATCAACTGAAAAAACACTGTATTTGCAACCATGTCAAAGACTAAGTGTTATGCTAAAAAAAATTTCAAAAACCCAAAACCGTAAAATACCCCTGCAAACACACACCTGGGTCACTACAGGGTTAGGGTGATGATGGCTATTTATCAAGTATTTTTATGCCGCCCATGTTTCTATCCTGCACTAAAACCTTCTGGAATGCAGCTGCTGGCAGCAGTGCTGGCCCATCTGTCCCATTTGGAGGCTTTCATCAGACACCACAAGTACCTCAAACTCTCTTTTCAGGGACAGACTTAGCTACATTCTCTGCACTATTTACCTTCAACAGTGGTCACGCTATCGAATGATTGTACTACCTTTCCTATGGTTTTCCATCCTTCTATTTATTTAGGAATAAAATTACATATTTTTGTTAAATTAAACTAGAGTTTCAAAAGGCATCAAAAGCAACAAGCATTTTAGTAACTTAATTTAGTGTTTACCAGCAATGAGTTAAAATTCACTCAGATGAAGGCTGGTACTTGGGATTTTAAATATGAAAGAAAACTGTTAAGAGGAGAAAATTAAGACAATAGAGGTTGCTTGTCCTGGAAAAGCCACTGATAAAGAACTGATCAGTTTAAGCACAAGAATTATCAAACAGTATTAGTCGTCTAGCTCAGGAACATTTGTTCTTCCTGTCATTTTGCAGAGGAAAAATCAGCTACTAAACTGTGGGAAGTTCATTACTAGTACAAAAATAAATTGGAAAGGGTATTGGATATTAAGAATATGAGTATCATAATTAAGACTAATGAATCTTTGGGGAAGTTACTGAACCTTGTGCTTCTCAACATAAACCCACCTCTACCAAAGGGATGCCATAACCAGATTAGAGACCTTACAGCAGGACAAACGATGTAGCATTGAGCTACAATTAACCCATTTCTTGAACTACAACTCAAAGGCCACAGCTTCAGTGACGTGTGACATGCAAAAGCCAGCGGGGCTGAGGAGCTGGGGCGTGACATGATCAAACAATTGTATCTGACTTGGTTTGTGTCAAACTGTGATAACAGTGTATTAAGGACAAACCATCTTTTATTATAGTTGCCTTTGTCATCCTTTCTTCTTTCACCCAGTTTTACACATCACTCCAGCTGAGAAAGAAGAATGGTATCAAATTTACAACAGTATAAAAGCTACAAGGATCATTTAAAATGAATTAAGCACTAATAAAATGAGAGCAGTCAAGAACAGAACTGTGTATCATGACTCAACATAACACAGCTACCCAGGAAATTCAAGAGGAAGGGGATATAATTTTTGATGAGGAGAACTCTTAATTTATAAACCAATTTAACTAAAATCAGGTGGGAGAGGAAGGTGAATTCCCATGAGTATCAATAAAGCTTGGTGGAAACAAAAAGACAGGGAGAATAATAAATAATGGAGTAGAAAGCTTATTATAGTAAGCTGAATAATTTGGCAACCCAGGACTCCAGGAACATTGTTAAGACAGTACAGAGCACAAGAAGTGCTGCAGATGAAAAATGTGTCCAGCAAACCATGAAGTTCAAGTGTGATGCTTCTGATAAGAAGCCACTTCCCAAGCAAAGGAGTAGAATTATAATGTACAAAAGGTTTATAGGCAGTCTCTGTGCAAGTCACTGGCAAAACCTTTACTGTATGCACTACACCTGGCTCTAGCACCCACATCTCAACAATGGTCACTTGAACAGGAGGGAAGCTTGATTTCACTGAGATGGGTTTTTTATGTGATTAAAACCAGGGAAAGATTGAAGACATTAAAAGCAAAAATGTTCACTAACTTGTTAGGCTTCTAACTTTAAATTATAACTTTATCAATTTATACAACTGTATTTCATTCAGCTGAACAAACATCTTCTGACATGGCAAGAGAACAATAAAAGCATTCAGAAAGCACCAGATGAGAGGAAGAATCTTTTATACAAGATACAGATCAAGAGTTAAGATTTCATACCTCTCTGAAAGGGAAGTTTTACAATGCTAGAAACTTTTTTGTGAGCTTAAAAAAAGAGAGGACATAAATACCTCAGTGTCACTATGTATCAAATACTACTTTTCCCTAGCATATAACATTTACTTTCACTTTTCTTTTTCATCCTTTTTAGTATGTTTTCAAGTCCATTACTATGAAAGAATGACAGCTAAACCCACACATTTCATTCCTATTTTTGCCCAATTATCTTTGCATGAGTAGGATGGACAATATGGTTCCATTTTATTTCTGAGAGAATTCCTTTACTTTAGCACCCAGTTAGGTCAACTACTATCAAATGCTCATTTTTCTAGAGTCTGAATCATACCACTCAAAGAGGAAACAAAAAAAAGGAAACGAGTTTGATGTTCAGCTAAGTTGATCACAACCTAAGAATAGGAAAATATAAAATTGGTATTTGACAAGCACTTTCGGTCTCCCTCCAGAACTAGAAGACTTGTAATTAATTCGGGGAACTTCTTACTCCTCGTATCTTTTTGAGACGACAAGAAATAGAACAGAACAGGCCAAACTTTTCTCCTCAAAAAACCCCAAACTTTTTAACAAGGATCAGGGTATTCAGTTTCTCTCTTTTAAACCTAAAATGTTTTATGACAACAAGAGCTTTCTTCAGCCTTTCTTTTCTGAATGTAGCCTGACAGGAAACACTCTGATGCATTCCACAGCTTGATTTTTCAGCTCATTTTAAATCCTACCTTCACTTCTGCAAGAACATCATCTCGATTTATTTCCTACGTTGACAAGAATAACTTCAAAACTAAAAATCTGGAAGCAATTCCTGTATGAGGGTTCTTGGTAACCCCGATACTTGAACTTCAGACAGAAAATAATCCAAAGTCCTCTGCCTATGTGGCTTCATTACTAAGGATCTTTTTTTCAAATTGCTAAATGATTATCAGAATTTGCCTGTGGAAACACCAGCACCACCCATCAATAAGAAACTACAACCCCCCAATCCATTGTTTCTGTAATAAGTAACAGAAATCCACAAGGAAGTTAAGTAAGATCTAACCCTGCTCTTGAACATGCCAAGAAGCCAATTTTAAAAACTGAGAGACTAAAGCACCACGTCCCATAACTACAGGCATTATTGATACCCCAGCTATACCCTCCCCTACAGTCCAGGCATCCCAGAACAATGATGTTGCATGATTATTCTTATTCCCTCGTAACTCTTCTGACATGACAGCCAAACAATCCTTCAAATCTAGTAATCAGTGACAGTTAAGTCCAGCACAATGGGGACAGGCAACACAAAGATCTGTACAAAACAGAAGAACCTGAACTCAATAGAAAGTAGTTCAAGAAGAGGAATAAAGTATAAGCAGTGGACACAAAGAAACTTTTAAAACCCAGAATAAAAATGTGAACACGGTTAGCGTATTCCAGAAATACTTTTACTATAGTTCCATGCTACCACGAACCAGTGCAAACCATCAATCTTGCTGAAAGGAGTGGAACACCTTATTGCTCACTCTACGTGCCTAGTCCAGCATCTGCTTTACCATCATGTGAGCCACACCAAGCATTCATGCAGCCATATCATAGACTAAATCAAATTAAAACTAAGGTTTTCTTTTTTTTTTTGTCTCAAGGTCAAAAGTAAAGTTAGCAGAACAAAAACTAAATATGCAAACATTTATATAAAATGGCCCATTACGAATGTATTTGATATTTCAAGAGACCAATTCCACATGATGTTTTTCTTAACTCAAATCTTTGACATTTAATTTGCTTTTCACCCAGAGAGAGCGATCTTTACCTTTTCTCACAGTGTCTCCACCTGATGGAGTTCCGTTTTCCTGCGGCGCTACAAGCGTTTTCAGAATTACTTGTGTTGCCCCAAGTCTTGGCAGGGTAACATGTTTAAGAAATGGCAAATTGTTTTTCTTGGCAAATGCCTGGCTTGTTTCTCTCCTTTTCCTAAGGAAGCCACCCTCTGGAAATAAAACAATCCATTTCCGATTGCGGCTCCTGTAATATTTTTCTAGATGATCTTTGAGTAACACAAGCTGCTGGTCACGGTGTGCTCTTCCCTGTAACGATAAAACATTATCTAAATAAAAGGAATGCTTTAAAGAGACAACATCAGACATCATTATTGTATTTCTTAAGGTTTCTCTTTCTTCAGAGATAAAAATAAGCCCCTGACACAACAAAAAGCAATGCTCTCCTCACAGTATCTACTGGAGGCCAACAGACCAGGCCTCAGCTGGGTTACCAGAGCAGAACCACAGACCTCACTCAAATCTGCACTGCTCCAATGACTCGTTCATTTCTCCTCTTTGATGTACCAGAACAACTTCTTCACTTAAGAACAGTAAGATACATCCTTAATTACTGCAGAAATATCTTCAGGAACAATCTTTTCCCATCTCTGCACGCACCAAGCTATCCAAATTTTCAGAGGAATCTATTTACATTAATTAGCATTATGGAGTGCTCCAAAGTGACTTTGTCAAATCACTGAAAAGACACAGGAGGGCAAAATTAAAGCTCTCCACAGCAGAGGTGATATTAATTCTCTGAAATGTCAACAAAACTGCCACAAACTTTGCCTTGTTTGGTGGTTGGTTGGGTTTTTTTCGGTCAGAGGAAGGAAGAGGGAAAGAATGGGGTTGAGTGAAGGACAAGAAGCAACAGTATTTTATTGAAGGTGAGTTTTGTGAAAGTGTTTCTTCTAGGTTTAAGTCTCACCATTGCAATTACTTCCAACTTACCACATGAGAGAGAAGGAAAAGCCTCTTCCTGCTCATATTAATGCAATTAAAGAGCAACATAAAAGTTCCTCAGTTAAGCCAGTCCCTTCTCATCAGACCACAGGACTCCAGGATAGCACAGTAGTTAAGAAAAGAGCAGTGAACAATAACCATCCAAATATTACTAGGATGGTTATTGTTCACTAGAGCTAGGCAAAAGACTATTACTCGCTCACATGAAGTATTTTGCCAGACCCAAAGGCTAACAGCCTAGAAACATTTTCTTTTCAATTGGTTTATATTTAGACCCATGATGACATCATTTTATTTGTGATGTTGTGTATGTCAACCACTTTACAAAAATGAGGAAAAGCCTTAGTTTGTGCAGTTCAGCAGTGGTTTGGTTTTGTGACTGGAATTGCAACCCCACAATCAGAAATTACAACTAACAAGCTGACAGCCCTGTACACCTCAAAATGTGCATCTTGTAAATTCTAACTACTGGAACAGATTTCTATTTTACAAAGCATCCAACCCTGTTTCCTTCCATCCTCTCACAATACACAGTTGTGTACCTCTAGAGACTTTTGTTACCTAACTGTGCCTGAGACTTTCTAACTATGCCTCTAGAGTTAGTGAGAAATCTCACTTTAGCTGTGTTCTGCTGTGATTAAGCATTTCTTTATTTCATTCTGAGTAAATTATCTTCTTCTCTGCAATGTGAAAATTCATTACTTCTCCCTGGCTCTCCACACACTTTATGTCCAGGCAAAGAAATAAGGAGAGGAAAGCAACACGTATGATGGATATTGTAGTTCATGCTTTTCATTAGCCTCCTGAGTTTCTACTTTGAGGATGCAGTTTGATCAACAGCCACCAAACAACAAAAAACCCCACCCAAGCTGTATGAAATGATCTGAGGGTCTCACTCATTAATTTTGAGATGCTGAGCTCAACAGACAATCTTTCCTAATGCTCAAATAATAATTTACCTTCAAGAATCAAGTAATTACTATTTGCACAGCTCCATCACCACCTTCAACTGATCCACTATGTCACCGTCAAAAGGGACGGTCCTGCCTTTCCTAATTGGAAACTTTGACAGCCAGAAGAGTGACTTAACCAGACAGACTCTCTGCATGGCTTCAAGGTCACTAAGGAAAGATGAGAGGTGCACTCAGAAACGGAGACAAAAAGGACTGCCCATGTATTTTGCTTGTACTCTAATAACAGGCTCCCATCACAACTGGATTCCATAAGCATTTGTGCTATGCAAATAATAAAACTAGCTGAGAAACTTTTTCAGAACAAAGATCTCCCCAAATGTACACTTTACAGCATCGTTATTTCATCATGCAAACCAACCAGGAGATGAGAAGTAAGTCCCATAACACCAGAGTGTTCCAAATGTAAGGATAAATCACAGCACTACTATGTGTTTCAATTTACCTGTCTTATAAAGAAGTCTCCATGGATTAGAGACACAATGCCAAAGTTTGTATACTTAAAAATATGATCCATCAGCCACATCATCTGACGGACAACCTGAAAATAAAAATAAATTAAAAGAATGAGTGAAAATCAAGTGCAGAGAATTATGAATTATGTATATCCTGGTCACATTCTTGTCACTCTCACAACAGCAGTAAAACTAGCAAATATATAGAATAAGGTCCTTTATGCCCCAAAATATAAAGCAGCACAGGTGCTATGCTTTTCCCTCAAGGGTAGGATTAAATAGCTGCCTTTCTGTAATGTAACATACAGTTCTACAGTATTAGCCATGGCAGAGCAGCCACACGTATCCCTGAGAATTTAATCAAATCCTGATGCTTGTCCCAGGCAAGCAGCACAGTGCGAAGGCACGAACAGAGGTTGAGCCAATCAATTCACTTGACCATCACTTGTTACAGGACACTGAAGGCAGATACTTTACCTGTTCAGTCCTTTGAGATTTAAAATAGGCTAATTACTCCCAACAAAGTAACAGAAGGGAAAAGCTTCTTTTCTCACAAAGTCTTTTTCCTCTATCACTTCTACATGCAGTTTTTGAGAGGGGTAGGAAGTCGGTCTCCAAAACTGGAAAATCCAGTGTCCTTTACATGCTCCCAATCACAGGCTAGGCTGCCCTTTCTCTTCCCTATGTTACGAGGCCACATCAAGACCGATTCGAGTCCAGTGAACTTGAAGTCATGTAACACAGTACTCTTTCCATTTACCACTATCGGAAAAGAATATGAAAGACTGTGACATTTCTCTGGTGGTTAGATGATCATTCAAGCACCTTCTGCTTTGCCTCTCTCTCACATACTTTGAAGCAAAGACAAAAGAAAGCAGCCTAAGAAATAAAGATGACATGCTTGTATCCCTTCCTGTCTGCCAATAGTATTCCTTACTAGATGTTACACATCTAAAGGACCAAAGGCACACTATGGATTTGTGAGTGACAAAACAAAAATTAGTTCCTAGATACAATTCCTTACTTGAGACTAATATTGATGAAATCATTTATCCTACAGCTATCTCCAGGCCTATGTTAAATAAAAATGAGGATCTTTAAGCAAAATTCTTCTCTGCAGACATTAACATTCTTTCCATTTCAGTAAATTAAAAAGCTTTATGGAGGAAAAAACAAGAAAGAAAAGGTGTGCCCTAAGGACAAGAGTTAAAAAAAGCATCATTGAGAGGTGTTACTGCTCTTCAAGGCACTACAATGAGCTCATGCCCATGCATCACCCAAAGGTGACAGGCTGGTGTACGGAAACACATCCTTTGATAAAAACACCACCAAAATTTCACTAATGATGATTCAGCCTGCAGCAGTACTCAGGCCTGCCAGTGTTCATCTACTACTTTGGCATTTTGACAACTATTATTCTATTATACCAAGCAGAAGTTAAACCAATAATCTATTTTACTGGAGGAGATAAGCAAGCTTAATACTCTGCTTTGCTGGAAAGAAAACGTGTCTTTTGAGGAGTCAACACTGGTTCCAGATGTTCTATAGCAATCCTGGATGAGGAACTCCTGCCCAGCAACACTAGTGCTTCTCCCCTACCATACCACATGTTACTGTCTTTTTCTTTAGATGATGGCAGGTTTATCCTGCAAGTTGATCACTGCCCTTCAGAGTCTGAAGTCCACCTCATCTTGTTTTAGGTGACAGAGGGCTTCTAACTAGCATCCCTGGGCTCCCTCAGTCTTTCCTGAGAAGGAGTGATGAGATTTTGTCATAGGTAAGTGTGACATGCAAATTATAACTAAGACACACAGTCTGCTGCATGTGGGCTACAAAGAGACAAACTTCAGAGCCCAGTGATCATAAATTTGCCTGTAAGCCCAGACAATGGTAGGAAGTACAAAGAGAAAGTATTTTTAGGTATGAATTAATATATACACATACACTAACATATCAAATAAAAAAAGCAGTTCAAAGAACAGGACACAGTTATCTTGTTTGCAATCAAAAGGCAAACGAGATTCATGGATATTCATTTTATTCTGCTACCAAGGGCAGAATAGAGGACACTGCAAAATGCTGCTGGTAACTCTTCTATTTAGTGACTCCTCTATTTGGTATCCTCAGGAACAAAACAACACTTATGAGATGAGCCTCTTATCACTTGCATTTCAAGGAGGTTTAAACAAAGACATTCTGAAGTGTTTTGAACACAAATTCATAGTTGTTGATGGATTCAAAGAACTTTTGGATGCCACTTCAGGTCCTTTTTCCTTCATGCTTCCTGGTTAAATAAGTTCAGAAGGTAGAAAAAGCTTTTACCAACCACATGTAAAAAAAAAAAAAAAAAAAAAATCTAGGTGCCTCCTATTACACAGGCCCACTTTCATTTCAGTCTACAGACATTTCATAATAAAGCAACCTGGATAGACTGACTTTCATCTTTCAAGCACCTCTAACTTAACAATGAAACCTGGCAAAGCACGTCTTGAAACCTGCACGCAAACAGCTGCAAGCTGCACTTTTGTCTCCACTGCACCCTTCCTGGCCCTGCTTTCTGGTCCAAATCAGAAAAAATCCCCACATTTATCAGTCCTAACCCAGTAAGAAAGCAGTAATAGCAGCATTTTAACCTACTTCTTTTTGTTCAACACATAACCTTCAATATTTATGAGACCACAACTTACTTAGTGAATTTTTTTAACACTTACTTTCACAAAGAAATTGGAACAATTTCTCAAACTTTATAAAAAGTGTAATTAGGCCACTTCTGGTTCCCCTGAAACTTTGCTGTTTGGCTTATATTACGGTATAATGTATTAATCAAACAATGCCAATCCAGTCCTTCTACTAAAATTCTAATCTTTAGCTAAAGTTCCACTTCTCTAATAAGAGATCATTTTTTTCTTATTCGTGTAAGTGAATGCAAAAAACCAGAAATATCTCAGCACATGTATTTTATCTTACTGCTTGGTGAGATTCAATTTACTGAAAACAGATAGGCTACGCTATCACTGGTATATAAGTATTTATAGAATACTAGAAAAAAATACCATCATGGTTCCTGACATGACCCTTGGGAAACACTGCCAAGTTGCAAGACTGCCTCATGAGTTTACCTCACTATACAGAAAAATCCAGAACTTTAAATTGAATACTACTCATGTCTTAAATTAACATTTCTCTTTTTTTAAAAGCAGCATTAAGTGCTTGCAGATTATCTGGTTTTGGTCTGTACTGGCTGGCAAAAGCAAGCAAAAGACATTTTGGACTGGCACAGGATTAATCCTCACCAACAATAAAAAAAAAATTATTGAAAATTACTGTCTTGCTGACAGATGAGTATCAAGCTTGTGAAGGACTCCATGTTAAGTTTAAAGTGGATTTAAGGAAAGCTGACTAATTTAAGCATTTGCATACTGTATAATGATTATTTCTGGACAGGTAGGTTTATTTCTTTTCCTCCAGTACTTTCACAGTCACTCTAAGTAAAGACAATTCTCTTCTCTTCAGAAGCATGCAATTTAAAAACACCTGATTCAGGAAGTTCTAGCAAGGATAAACTATCCTGATCTTCCTCATTATTTTCAGCCACTTGTACTACTCATGCTGTATTTCAAGCATGTCTTGAAGCTCATATTGTTCTATTTCTTTATTAGCTAAAAACATCAAAGCCATACTAGCCTTTGGACATGTATATTCCAAGAGCAATGACTGCAACTTCTTAAGGGAAAAAATAGTGATTTTAGGAATTTTCTGCTTTTCTGAAAATATGCAAACCTAGTAATTTCCATGGTGAAGATTATTTGTGATCTCAGTGCCTTCCGCCATTTTCAGCATCTCCTACATTCACTGAAACTTACTCTGTCTTGACTGAAACTTTTAAGCTATGGGGTCAAATGGGATAAATATAATTTAGATTTATATCTATAAACTAGTGGTCAAGATCATATACCATACATATCCACAGGACTACACCCTCACAGCCGTATCTTCATCACAAGATTGTCCTATGCACTATTTTGATGAAGGAAATTAAAGAGTTTATTCTGTCATTCTACTCATTTGGGTACAGCATAGAGTACCATATATACCCAATTCCCTCAATTCCAAAAGAAACTAAAGCAATTAAAGGTACTTTTAAAACGGTCTGCTCTAGGCTAGAGTACAAAGTAAGAAAGAAAAAAAGAAGTCTGCTCCATCTTGAGGGGCATTTTCATACTCTGTGAAGTTGGGTTGTTTGAAAGGTTTTTTTAACTGTTTTTCTTTCAATCAGCTCAGCTGTCATAAGTAAGATCTGGAAAACTTTCTAAAAAATGGTAAATAACTGATAAAGGTAAGTGTATACTTAAGTATATTAATTTGCACTAAGAAAAACAGAGCCAGTTATGAATTGTGCAGAGGCAGCAAAAAGCAGTTCTTGTTTCCTTGTGTCTTCACCTTATGATGAAGGAAGGCAACACTAAGACACTTCAAGAAAGAAGACAACACTAAGACAGATACAGCTGATGCATCCTTTCACCTTGACAGGTGTGCTTCCCACCCTTTGTAGCCTAATCATGCACACATCCCCTTCTTCCTGATTTGTACGTAAGTTTGATCTCCTGTTTAGATTCTTTATTCTGGTTTCCACTCCTTAGATATGAATTTTCTGAACAGCAATGCATGAAACAATTAACCTTAGTTACACTTCTCACCAAGAATAGCTTAAGGGCTTGTGAAATAAGAGCTCAAGCAATTTTGACCTTAGCTAGGTAGCTTAACTTTGGCATGCCCTCCTACCAAAATCTCATACATGGCGTGCTCTAACTTTGAGGAAAAATTCCATGCTGGAATAAAGTCATAACCAAGAAGCCAGACCTGTGTTGGTCTGAACCAAGTTGGCATGAGTTGCACAAAGGCATGAGGTGAGAGGAAAAAGTTAAGTCCACGATAACCTGCAAGAAGATCTGCTTCCCTCTGTGTTAGCCTCGACTGGATGCAGTGACTCAGCTCACACCTGACCTTCTCCAAAGACAACGTTCAGGGCCTATACCTGCTCCAAGCTACCAGCTGTCACTTGGGACCAAATCCAAACAAAAAGCTCCCTACTGAGATCATCTGGTGGGTTAACACCCCAAAGTGAGCCATCAGGGCCACACACAGATGCGAGCACTCCTGAGGGAACACAGCACACACAGCAGCCACCCCACGCCCCGGACGTAGCCTACCGTGCCTTTATCCTGAAGGCACATCATCAGAGTGCAGACGTCACCCGTCGCTTGGTGGTTCACCAGCACCATGGCTTCATCTTCTGACACTGCTTTAACGTCATCACCCCATTCCACTACTATTAAAAAAAAAAAAAAGGTGAATTTAACAGTGAGCACAGGGAAGTTTTTCTAGCAACAAAACAAAACAACCCCTCCCGCAGACTATTATCATAAAGAAACCTACATGCTACATGTCAATTTGAATTGGCACATAGCATAAGGCAGGAATATTAGCAAGACCGTTTTTCCAAGCAGGGGGTATCCAGCTTAGTTTTAAATTGCATGCGCAGAATAAGAACAAAACAAAAATACTCTACCAGAACATGTGCACAGAGATTGATCTCTTTTTGTCATTACACCATTCTATATTTAGGGTCTGAAAATTACATAAGCTTTTTGACCCAGCTTTCATATTCATCTATCTCACCTCATTAGATTAAAAAGAAAATTATATTGTCAACAGTGGGTTTTGCTGGCTGGGTTTGTTTGGTTTTTTTTTTAAACTTCACAAATTTTTTTCATTTCTACACACACTATTATTATTCTACTCCAGTAAAAGCAAAACAAAAAAAATCTGTATTTGGATCATTAGGTTTAAAATGCTACGTTAAACAAACTCATTCATTCAAATCTGAACAAGTTAGCTATAGGCAAGAAAGTGGGTTCAGAAAATGCTGCTCAGATGACAGAAACTATTAGTCACTCTTTTGTAGACTAGAGACCAGATGCTCCAGTGGCAAGAATCATGTCAGAAGGAAGATACAGTTGTGTATCATCCAACACTCACAATGACTATCAAAGCCATGCTGAGATAAGGAAGAGAGGTTAAAATTGGTAGTTCCATCATCACAGAGTAACTAAGTGGAGAAAGAGCAGACTGCCTCCCAAAGAACACAGGATGGAAAACTAGGAAATGTGTGCTGTAAATTAAAGACCAGAATATGTCTAATGCTGCTATCGGGGCAAAGAGACAAGTGAGCAGAGTCTGCCTTTCTTCAGTGAAAGGGATGGACGCTGCAGTGCATGGTAAAGGGAAAGGATGGATAGGCAGAGGAGCTCTGTGAAGTTCCAAAAGAAAAATAAGATGCCTTGCCCGGGCATGTAGAATATAACTATTTTTCTGTGTTTGTTCAGTACCTTAAGTGGTCCTTACTGGCGATTATTTTCAGTTCTGACAACAAAGGAAATATTTCACCTGCACTACTGACTCTTTTGTATCGTTAACAGTTCTTCAGGCAGTGAAAAACTCTCAGCACAGAACAATTACTTTATACTATCTCTCTTTTAATAAATGGTTTAACTGATGCAAAGGTAATAGGCTACACACTGAAAGCAAGAAGCAATAACCCATGCATAGCTTCCCTGTCCTTGAAGAAATCAATTAACATCACACTTTTGAAAATTGCCACTTTATGACTTTCTAACAGCTCCTAAATTAGTACTGAATTGAGACTTGAACACAAAGTCAAAAAATAAAATGCTGTATTTGGTCACAAGTAGGTAAAATCAGACTAGAGATATGAAGGTGAAGAGGACTGTTCATTCCATAATGTTCAATCTCCTTTCTTTTCCCTGGGTAAGCTAAGCACACATCTTTTCTTATTTTTCTCACTATGAACTTGGAAGATTCCCTTTATCCCTCCTCCTCACTATGTGCAAATTCCCTCCAATGTCCTCTCCAAAAAGTTGAAAAATGCTTGGCCAAGGCAGTCATAGTTGACTGTGCACCTTCCTTATCAAGTATTTCGTGTATCTCACTACAGCAGTATCCCATAGAGCAGGAAACTAAGATGAAATGAGAATTTTTTTAAAGGGAAATGAATCAACCATGTACTGACTTTGAAATTATCACTTCAGTGTTTCTATTCAGCAGCCAATATACAACAGTCTTACTGAACTGTGGCCTTCTACAAGTAAGAAAAACTAAGTACTATATACATCAAGTATCTACAAAATCAGGTTTCTCACAAGTAGCTAATTGTTTCCAAATAAAACTATTTTATTTCTAGATCACTCAGAGAAAATAAATGCATTCCTTTACAATAGGTATTTCCCTGGAACACAGCAATTTAATACTAATAATTTAAACTGTAGAACAGTTTAAAAAGAAACTCTTGAAAAATGATTCAGAGATATAACTTTACATTTGTTCATGACTGAAAAATACAAGCCATGAGAAGCAGCACACAAGGGAAAACAGCTAAAGAGGAGAACTTATGAAGCTTAATTTGCTATTAAAAAGTACACTTTTAACATACTAGGTGATGACTAATGTTTGACTTTGAAACTTTCAGATAGGCCCCACTCAAAGAAATACACGGAAAAAAAGCTTCTCTTGTTGCCTATTTTATCCACTGTTGTTAAATACAAGAGGGTATAAAACAAACAAGCAGCTTACAATGTACTAACAGGTTTCAGCTGAGAAGTAAGAAAAAGGTGGGCTCTGTGATCCCACTCCAAAAGCAAGGTGAAGAAAAATGAAGCTTGATTTAATTCTTCACTAGTTTAACTCAATTCCTTTTACCTATCAACCAGCCAGGCTAACAGTTCAACTTGTGCCACTCAGCTGACAGGTAGTGGGTTATTAAATCCCAGTGTATCAGCCAGCCTTCCTCCAGCTTCTTTCCCCTCTGTCACTCCTCCTCAGGCAATCAGGCTGTCTCTTGGGCTTAATAACGCTTTATGGTCAATTGATTGACCTGATTATCAAGGAGAAAAGAATCACTTTGTGCAAGTCCTTCACAGAGCACTTCTGGATTGAAAAGAGAACAGCAAACCACGAGTGTGCAGAAAAACTACTGCCATTACTACAGTTCTTTTGAAGAACAAAAAACCAAACTGTCAAGTCTCTAGAACTTTAAGTTCACAGTGTCCCTTTAAATTCAATGGGGGGAATAAATGCTTGTCCTCAATTTTCTCCCCACTCTGAAATTTTCCAAAGGAGAACCTTTTGCTTTAAAAAATACTTGCACTATTACATTCCTCCACTGCAGTTGGAAACACTGAAATCAAAAACTCAGCTGCATGGCAGCAGAACCAACAACACTGCTTCGCTGCACTCTAAGAAGACAAAAAACAGCTCAAAGACAAATATTTGTCACTTGGGGGCCTGAGATCCAGCAAACATTCCTCCACAGCTTCTTTCCAGTGCCAGAGCACATTTTATAAGGACACCAGTTCTGTGTCTACAGCCTGACAAAAGTTACATTTCTGCAAATGCAGTTTAACATAGTAAAATAGCATAAAGGGAAGAAAGAGCAGGAAATCATTTTAATGTGGCAAGACAGAAGTGACTTAGCCTTAAGAGAGACGTCACTTGTGACTTAGGGTTGTGAGCATAACAAAGGCTTCTCCAGGAAAGGATGAAGACAAGTTTACTTGCAATTACATGAGCCCCAAGACAGAAATATTTATCTTTCTCTCATAACAAGAAGTCCAAGATGTAGAAGATCAAGAAAATATTTCATCTAGAGCTACAGACTTAGCTTTTTACGAGCTAATCCTTGCAGAGCTTAAAGAAGAGAACAAAAAGAATAAAAATTTTTTTCCAGATTTTTACTGAACTATTACTAGCTATTGAGTTCTCAGAACGCTTGGCTACTTTGTAATCATGTCCTTAATGTAACTGTGTGCATGCAAGTGATGCTATGAATAAATATTCAAGCATTTTAATTACAGTATGTCACTATCCTGAGCAAAGGACTATTAACCTAACTAAAAATTCAGTAGATTTATTTTATAGTTTTGAATATACCTGGAAGAATGGCAGTTCACTGATCTGTGCAGCTGCCCAGACATTAATATGAACAACTTCATTTTGCATACTGTATTTTAAAACTTAAAAAATGCTCTGAAATTTTCACCATCTCTTCTTTGTTATAGTCAGCAGTTTCACTACAGTGTGTGCCCTAAGAATTGGCACAGATCTTTTTGGCATCGTAACAACTTAAGTCCTAATTTATTATTTCGAAAGGCACTGAGTTTTAAAAGACTGATATTTTATGGCACAGTCCGGGAAGTGACCATAAGTGACCATTGTGTTCTAATCACAACTACTGAAAAATCCAAACCCATAAACCAGCTACACAAATCTCCTAAAAGTCACAGTATTTGTAAACTTGTAATTGATTTGGACATCTACTTTATTTGCCTTTTAGACTTGAGTCCACACAATATTCACAACTTTCTCTAGAACCTGGGTGAAGTTAAGAACTCGCACTCCAGAACTTTCCACAGAATCACAGAATGAGTAAGGTTGGAAGGGACCACAGTGGCTCATCCAGTCCAACCTCCCTGCTCCAGCAGGGTCATCCCAGAGCACATGGCACAGGATTGCATCCTGACCCTTCTTGAATATCTCCAGTGAGGGAGACTACACGACCACTCTGGACAACCTGTTCCAGTGCTTGGTCACTGCACAGTAAAGAAGCTCCTCCTCATATTCAGGTGGAACTTCTCTGCATCAGTTTCTGCCCATTGCCCCTTGTCCTATTGCCTGGTACCACTGAGCAGAGCCTGGTCCATCCTCTGACATCTCCCTTCAGATAACTAAATAGATTGATGAGGTCCCCTCTCAGTCACCTCTGTCATCCTTTCCGCCTAAGAGAGATGCTCCAGTCCCTGCCTCATCTTTGTAGTCCTCCACTGGACCTGCTCCAGCATCTCCATGTCTCTCTTGTTCTGAGGAGCCCAGAAGCACACAACACTCCAGATGTGGCCTCACTAGATCAGGAGAGAGGGGCAGGATCACCTCCCTCGACCTGCTGGCAATGCTCTTCCTAATGCACCACAGGACACCGCTGGCTTTCTTGGCACAAGGGCACTGCTGGCTCAGGGACAGCTTGTTGAACACCAGGACCTCCAGGTCATTCTATGCAGAGCTGCTTTCCGGCTCCCACCCTGTGCTGCTGGTGCATGGGGTTATTCCTCCCCAGGTACAGGACCATGCCTTTTCAGACCCATCTGTAGTTTATTTTCCCTTCTCATCACTTGCAATCACTTGCATCCATGTCACAAGACTTCATGAAAACTTGTTCCAAGAAGCTGCAGACTGGCGGCTTTTAGAACTGAACAGAACCACCTTTAGTCGATTGCTTGGAAACCTTCAGCAGAAAATAAACAGCATTACTGAGGAACAGCCTTCCTCAAAAGCCACCCTGCTTTCTAGCAGAAAGAATGTTATTGTTAGGTATTCAGCAGTGACTAACGCCTGACAACCAGGTTTCTATGTTTTAAACATTTCCCCTCTTACTCAAGCATTTATGTCTGGCAAGCTGCAATCCTGCTTTACTGTTATTCACAAATGACTTGTCAAAGCATGTTTTAGCTGGAGTAGCCGTGTACAGTTGCTCAACTCATTTGTCTCCCCTTTATAGATGGGATTCTTTGATAGAGGGCATTACAAAATCCCAGAAGTGATGCCAGAGGTTAAATACTACTTAGATGCTTTTTACCCTTCACAAAAAGGTTAAAGGTATTTATCTCTGGGAATTGGTTGCCTACAGTGAAAAGAAGGAAAACAAACAATGGCCTAAGCTAATTATCATACAGTTAGTCTTTTACACTTACTAAGCATGTATTTTAGGGTCAGAAGGTATTTAACAACGCCTACATAAAATCAGACGTACTACTGGAAAGAGAAAAAGAGCTCTTCCTATCCCACCCATTCCTTCCAAAATTCCTACTGCCAAGGAAGACTTCATATCTTGTTTTTAATAACACACAAGATGTACAGATGATGAATAAAAATATAGCACAGAAAAAGAGGGAAAGAACATACATACAATATCATATCTCACTAAACACATCTTCACTTAACAAACTATCCTTCTTCCATTAAAGAATGTACCCTTCCTAACAAAAGTATTGTTGATTTCAATGCTATTACAATATTATATAAAGTAGGTTGCAAAGATGTAGTTTCAAACCAGATTTTGATAACGAAAAGAGTATTCTTTACAGGTAACTCGATTCAGAATTTTAAGATGATGAAAGGAAAAAAACATCAGTGCAGGTCAGTTTATTTCCATCAAGAAAAACTTACAATAGAAAATTCAGAGTAGGAGCAGCAGCTGGGGAAGGGAAGGCTGCAAATAAAGGGAGGTTATTCCTACAATATATTTTAATAAGCCCAAGTTGGGCTTAAGATGTCCCAGTCACCATCTTCATTTCTCTGCAACAAACCATTTTGCACACCTCTACATTTCATTGTAGGAAACAACACAAATTTCTTTTTGCTTTCAGTTCTTCTTAGCTTCCATCCTCTCCTTCTGCAGTATAGAGTCAGATCTGCTTCGTGGACAAGAGCATTTTAGCAGTCACAATATTTATTCCCTAAGTCAACCCACCCTCTTACTTCAATTAACCAACAGTCAGAAGTGTTAAAAACAGGAGACAATTACAACAGAGATGCCCTGGCTCTGTCACCTTTCTAACCAACCCAAGAACAATGTTCTCTCTAAAGCACAGCAGTTCCTTTTGGAAATAGGTTCTAGTAATGACTGCTTTTGAAGACTGACTTAATTTTCCTGGAATACACGTTCCAGACCTCATGGGTACAGTTTACTTGAGTTCTATAATTCACTGGCACAAGAGATGACGCTTGTGGCTGAAGAGAGGGCTCCTTCTACCCATATGTGAATGAGAATCAATAATCAGCAAAACCTTAGCTCACCTTCAAGGAAGCAAACTTCTTCCACTGACTTAAGTACTGGCAATACCATTTCAAGAGCTTCAGCACTTCACAGTTGTATTAGGCAAGCAGTTTATATGATGAGAAAACTTTTATAATTAACAGATGCTATCAGAATACACAAGCTATGATCACAGCAGATATTTAAGGAAGAGTTCCAATATATCTTAAGTATTACGAGAACACGTCTTGCACGGGCTATACCCTCCACATTTTCTGGAGGTCTCAGTTATTTTATGCCACTCCCACAACACTGCTTGAAATGTAGAGGCACCCAAGTGCCACAGCTCATAGTTTTGATCATCCAAATTGGAAGCCCAGATGTAACTGGTGGTTCCTGCTCCCAAGTAGTAGTACAAGTCGCAGCGTTTGTAGCCACACAGGTAAATGGCAACTCTGAGATGCGAAGATTGCCATTGATGTCAGCTTTCATGACTACGGTGGTAATGAACTGTAGCAGCTGAGAAGGAACTCTGCTGTCTGTTTTGCTGTTTCTATTCTTAGAAGAGCAACTGCAACACTGAAGAAGGAGATGGAGTGCTGAAATCCTTTTGAAGCACCTCGCGCTCATGAGTCAGAGCACTCGCAGAAGGAGGGAGCTGAACAGCACATTCCTCCTCGGTGACAGATAAAATACATTAACCATCCAGAGGAACATCAATGCATTCATGAACTAATATCCTAATGCTCTAATACCTTACATACTGCAGACATCATAATGGCCAGGAAAAAAAACCACTTTCTTTGAAGTCTAGAAGGAGAAGCCAAACAGTGGGGTAGTCTGGCAATTTTTTCTCACCATTAAAGAATACTTCAAAATAAAACATCAGAACAAGTAAAGGTTATTAAGGGATACTGCAATCAAATGGTCAGGCCTAAAAGTTGAAAATTATCCTCACAAGTTTTAAAGTATATACACAAAAAATTACCTAGTTAAAAGCACATTGCCACCAAGGTCCTAAAAAGGCAGGTGAACCGGGGCAAGAGTAAATACACTTCAGATTAACTGCCTCCACTCTAGTTTATGTGCAAAGACGATACCCTGTACCATTCTGGTCATTCCTAGTTACAGTGTGGAAAGAAATAACATCAACCTATGCTCAAAAATGTCAATTTCATTTTATTTATGAAATAAAGACTAAATTTACAGGACTGTCTTTAAGATTACCATAAACCAAAAAAGGTACGTAAGCTAAAGATGAACTTTTGCCTTTTCCTGGTAAAAAGCTTCTAAACACTGGGGATGACCAGAAAGTTGTAATGTCTTAAGTGACAGAAGCAAAGAAATATATTTTCATAAAACAAACATCAAAGGGATTCTGAATAGAAGGATCTCAGCTAAGTTGTTATGAAGAGCAAAGACAAGATTTGCAGCTTGCTAAGACTGCACAATTTTACACGGAAAGAAGCCTCATTTGACAATCATTAACCACAAGACCTATCGTATGAAAAAAACTTCCCATGAAATTTTGGTCCAGAAATGTTTTATTCCTCCTTGAAGAAAAAGTATGGATTTGAAAATTTGAAGAGACAACCAAGACATACAATTTTTTTTTACCACTATGTACTTTGTGATTCAAGTCCAAGGTCAGACACAAAGATGGAAACACCACAGGCAACCTCTCAGCACAGAAGTGAGCACTTGCAGGACCCATAGCCTTGTCTGACAACAGGTCTAGTTAAGCATTTCAGTCTCTTTATCCACAAGCATAATTTCTGTAAGTGAAGGATTCTCACCAATTAAGCACATGACTTTAAATACTGAATCCACATAATACTTTCCCATTGTTTTAAAATGCAAGAGTCAAACTCTCAGGGTTTCACCCGTTAACACTGATGTTTACTTTTAACAAGAGGGTAGTCCAACGTGAAATCTGCCTAAGTTGATATCTTTTCAGTGTACTAGATATTGAAACTACAGTAATTTAACTATCATTACAATGCAAAACGCATCCTAATCTCAAAGAAAGCAGTCTTACAGATACAGTTTTATGAAAAACAGCTTGGCTTTCCTAGAATTAAAGTTACTTTGAAAGCAGCAATTCTGGAATACAACACCACAACAACATTTCAAGCATGCTTTTTTGCAAAAGGTTAAGTACTACAGAAGAGCAAGAGAGGAGGAGAGAGTGTTGGTTTTCTCTGGTAAAAAAACATACCAGTGCAGCTGAGTAAGGAAAATATGCTACAAATACAAAGCTTCCTATTATTGTTACCCTTATCACCCTTTCAAGCAAATAACAGTTGGCTGCGGCTCTGTGTTTTTAATAACTTGAACCCAGCAGGTTGCTACAATACTTTACCCATACTCATCTGCCCCATCACTACTGCTGTGCCACTAACCAAGCAGGAACAGAGCTGACAAACAGGGTCTGACTCAGCAAACACCAACAGGCAGGAATAAAAGTGCTACGGCACTTTTGTCTTTATTTTCCCTTCAAAAACTACTGGTATCTTATAAAAAATACCCATCTGCTGCATGAGCTGGAGAACTTGTTCCCTCTTGGATTCAAGTCAGAAAATACCATATGACTTCATGCTCAGTATATAAAGTGGGGGGAAGAGGGAAGAAGTGGGATGTTTGGACTGATAGCATTTGTGTTCCCCAAGCTAACACTGTGTATGATGGAGCCCTGCTTTCCCAGGGATGGCTGAACACCTGCCTGCCATGAGGAAGTGGTGAAAAACTTCCTTGCTTTGCTTTGGGGCCCAGCTTTTGCTTTCCCTATTAAACTGCCTTTGCTTCAACCCATGAAACTTTCTCACTTCTACACTTTCAATTCTCTCCCGGATCCTGCTGGCAGGGGAGCGACCAAGCAGCTGGGTGGGGCTTGGTGGATGGCTGGGGTTAAACCATGACAGTCCAACAAAGAGCCACTGAGATGATTAAGGGACCCCAGAGCATTATTCATAGGAGGAGAGGCTGAGGGAGCTGGGACTGTTCAGTCTGGAGAAGAAAAGGCTTCAGACGGAAAATTGTACCCATGTGTCAGTACCTGATAGGGGCACAGAGCGAGGTGTGAATATGACTTAGCCAGCCTCTTCCTGGAAGTATCCAGTGACAGGACGAGAAGTAACAGGGACAAATAAAAAACATTACAGGATATCCCACTTCAGCACAAGGAAAAAAAAACCCTCAACAACCAAACCACCAAAATATTTTTATTATAGTATGTTTCCAGGTTGCACAATGAGGTTGTGAAATGTCCACCCTTGAAGCTATTCAAACCCTGACAGGACATGAACCTGTGCAACCTGTTCTAACTGACCTTGCTTTCAGCAGGGGATTCAGCTATATGATCCTCAGAAGTCCTTTCCAACCTAAACAATTCTGACAGCCTGATACCAGGAGGATACCTACAGCTTCATCCTGCAGCATGAGAAGGAAGAGCCTTTACAATCACAAAGCACATGTTGCAAATACAAACTGGCAAGGTTTTTCTGTCTTACTGCTGTAGAACTGCAGCAAAGACATAAATCTGAAAGGCAGTTCAAACCCTAATATGAAAGAAGCAGAGTATGATTCATCTGGGATCATCAAACTCAGGCAAAAAAGTGGGACCAACCCAAAAGCTTGAGACAAAAATGCATTTTAGCCAGAATAAGCCATTGCGTTCACTGCTAGGAAGTCTTGATATCTTTATCTGATGATCTTCATTTATGTATCTTTAGCTATATGATGGAAAAGTAAACTCCTCTATTGAGACTGTTTTGTCTGCATGAAAAATATAACACATGGAAGCAGCTACATTGAAACTGAGCTACTTTAAGTTACTCAAACACCAGGATATTGAAATTACTACTTAATAGTGAGATATAGCTACTGACACCTACTTAAACAGAAAACATGGGAGTAATAACAGGTAAACAAAGAACCCCAACATGTAAAGTGGGAAGGCCTCAATTACTTCCCTTATCACTCTTATCTGTAATATTTATCTAAAATAGTTACCTAAGTTGCTCTTATACTTGAGAAGCAGAAGAGAGTCACTGCAACATTATGGGAGCATCTGTGCTGGTGAAAAAAAAAACAAAAGGAAGGGAAAGCCAGCACAATCAGGGGTACCAGAAGATGGGATGATGGGGCAGCAAGCACCAGTTGAACCAGGATGAATCCTTACAGAACTGTGGTTTGCTAGGCTGGAAGACCTGCTGGGCAAGTCTGGTTAGCCCAACAAGAAAAGCATAATCAGTACAAGTCATCCAGGTTACCTTCAAAATTGCTGTGAATTTCTTTTTGGAACAAACTTGTTAGGCATGTTGTGGTCTCTGGAGTACAGCAAGTGTAGAATTTTGTTCTTTTAAAGAACATGTTTAGAACATGCTAAAAACCTGCAACCTCCCCACTCTTCTTTGTCAGCTTATGTACAAGAGAAACTTAAACATCCTTGGTGTAAAATTTTTGTAGCCATGAGACTACAGAGCCACTACTTAGGTAGGGACAGGGTGACAGCTGCTTGATTTTTAGTGGACTTTGATTTGCTTTCCCCAAACAAATCCAAAGAAAATATTTTCTCCCTAAGAGAGCAGTCTGAAAGTACAGCCTCTGTCACAGTTAAAGTACTGCATCCTAGCAATAATCTGAGCAGTCTTTGCAGAATCAACTGACTAGACAGCAAAAATTACCCAGAGGCAGTATCAAAAACTACAGTACCATTACTACAGCTTCCTTTTGAGTCACCAGCAATGGTATGCATTACTAATTTGATCCTGTTGCTTGTCTTTCCAGATGTGAAATTCGCTGTGATGCCAAAAAGACTCATTCATAAGGTACTGCACTTGCCTCAATTGTTAAGGTGGCTCAAGAAGCACAGCTAACATATTATATAGCCTTAAAAAGCTAATAGATACAGGACTAAAGCAGTCAGACAAAACCCAGTCAGGTTCCAGGGGAGACAATGCCCAGAAAACACACCCACGTTTTCAGCCCTAGAGTAAAGAGATACATTTCAGATTGTGTCATCAATGCCAAAAAACAGTATATCCAAACCAACTGTGTGAAAAATCTCATTAGGAGAATGGTCTATGCAGAACAAATGACTTGTGAAATTGCAGGGCTGTTTCCTCCCAACAGAAAACTCTCTCTTTCAGAGTGGGGAAAGGCTGAAACCTGCTTTGCAGCCTCAGCTGTTCACTCTGAGAATCCTGATGTAAACTAGTCAGCCTAGAACAAGCTGGCCAAAACGTTACTAGTTTATCAGCAAGTCACCATACAGGAACACAGCACTCCCATAGCTCCCATTCAACTGTTCAGCTGCTTCTGTAGAGGTGCACACTGCAGGACTCTGTTAGGGATCAAATTTTCTTCTTTATATGGCAGAAATAGGGTCTGCACTGTGTAATTCAGCATAATATAAATAATGGGGAAACTGGACAGAGACTCACTGAAAAACATGCATCCACAGGGTGAAAAGCAAGGCTTTAAATATTTTAAAAATCTGTAATGCTGTTTCAAAAAGAAAATAAGACACAAGCAGAGTCTGATGGCCACAAAGAAATAAAGATAAGAATAATCTATTATCATAGATAGGTAAATAGGTGGATACAATCCACACTACATTTTCCTGCTTTTGAAGTGAACAGAGTCAAGTCCTTGTTGCTGCTGGGCAGCAAATACTTAAGACTTGAATAAATTTATTACAGAAATTTTAAGTATATTCACTGGTAACTGTCGAGCTGCTCAAAACCAACTCCTGATAAAGACTGCATAAAATTTTCATTGTTACTTAAGAGGGAGCAAGCTCCATTACTACAAAGTTCTGCAAAAATTGCTGGTTTACTCTTTAGGGGGGAGAAAAAAAAAAAGTGAGGCATTTTGGAAGCCACAGTTACATCCATCCAGAAAATTCTGCTCTCACTTACTCAAGATTCTCCAGTCATCCCAGCTGAAAGTAGGGCTTTAAAGAGCAAGTAACTACTTGCATATAGCAATGAACCTGCCCAGGAAGAGATGGCCATCTCCTTTCAAGATTTGCAGATTGCAAGCTTCCAATATAATAACAAGGAAACCAGGGCATCTTGAAGTTTTTCAGATGTTTTTCCTGAAAAACACAGCTGCAGAAACGACATGACATATGCAGCAATTTTCCAACAAATATCCCAAGGCCATGCAATACTAAGTCTTTCTGGGGACAGCAGAAGAACTCAGCCAAATTTAGTTATTACATACTGCAGGAGGGACTGGAAAGGGTGGCCAGCAACGAAACGATACTACTCGTAAGTCTCATTCACATTTTTCACTTCAAGTTTTAAGTTACTGTATGATTTGGGACCACAAACTTTTCAGAGCACTACACAAGAAGCTCTTTGAGGTAAAAGGCATGCAGAATGCAGAGAACTGTCACTGGACTGCAGGTAGAGAGAAAGCAATTTCTCATAGGAAACTGATAAAACACAGCTATTCTAGTGCACTTATATAGTAGTTAGAGAGGTTTTTCTGGTACCCATGAAATTCTCTGAAGTGCCTTGACGTTTATGAAGCACAGGAACCAGAAAACTGCAATAGGACTGGAAGTGAGCAAACACTGCTTTTTCTTTAAACAAGATGTGGAACTTGCCTAAAACTCCAAGTGAGAGTTTGCATTCATCTCTCCCTACATACAAACCCTAATTAAGAGCACGGTGAAAAGGCCTTATCAGCCTCCAAGCATTCAACAGCTTAGCTCTGAACTGCACCCCTGGGACTGAGCACAGCAAAGGTTACACCAAGAGGGTACACATCAAGAAAAGCCTCCAGAGACAACAGTTAAGGACTAAGATGATGCTTTTCAAAAGATATGCTACGTTAAAAAAAACCAACACCTAATTACACTACTAAGCAAGGAAACCATTTTCTCAGTGTTCAAATCAACTGGGCTCAGAAAAACATGGTATTTCATATATCCTTTAAATAAGTCATATTGATTAAATACAAACAAAATCAGATCTTAATCTACTCTTCCTCCTCAGGGAAGCAAACTGCATGACTTTAATTACTGGCTGAAGGTTCAAGTCAAGAAAACAATACTATTAGTGGAAGTCAAGATTCTAACTGTGGTAAGACCACCCCTTATACTCCAACTCTGATCATTAACTTCTGTTTACCTAAACCAAGTTGACACCTTGCAGTTACCTTTTCATATTCTTCAGTTCTTGCCTAGGTTACCACAAGAACACACGATGATGTCTTTTTACACAGCTCATGTTTTTCAGCCCAGCTCATTGTCCAGTACAAATAATTGCCACATAAAAGTAGTGCCAGATGTATTTGGAAAACCCTTTACTTTTAGATTACCTTGGTTAAATGGGAAAGGCAAAAGGCCCTTCTGTGCATTTATTTATTGTCTCCTTACAGTGACCTCAGAACTGAGGAGCTTGTCTCCACCTGAAGGACATTGACCATTTAAATCTTTTCAACTTAGTCAAGTCTGGACAGAAAAAACAGCTACTGAGCGCCTGAATGATCACAAGAACACTGAGAATGTAGATGTAGCATAATCTGAAAATCAGTATCCTCAAGCCATAAAGCAGGCTACTAATCAACAGCTGCAGCATTACTGTCTTCTCCACCCACACACCTCTGTGCCATCCTCCGGTTCCAGCGGGATAGCGTGGCCATATACCACAGAACACACCCAGGCACTGGGCAGTCTCGAGTTGCAGTGTGGAGGGGGACACTTAGAAATGAAAGGCCTGCAAAGAATCAAAAAATAACTGGATACAGATGCAAGAAAGAAAAGATAAACCTTTTAAGAGAAGCCTTAAATGTTTCTACCATTAGATTTCAAGGACTTTAAAAAACTTCTCATCCACGCTAAAACTAACAGTCTTTACAACAAGGAAGTTGCAATGTGAACAAGAATTGTGAAAACACTGTCCCTTGGACTTGTTAGACACCAGGTTAACTTTTCCAAATAATGGATTTTATAAAGGCCAGGGGGAAAATGATGTTCAGTTACCACAAATTTAATGAAATAATTTAATCATAAAACAATTAGTGGTTAATAATGCAAATAAATGTAATAGAAAATTCCTATATTTAGTTTTATGTTTCTGTTAATGCAAATCCCATTATTAAAACAAGAAGCCACAGTAAGTTTGAAAAGCATAATGGAATGAGTATGACACCAATTCTGGCTGGGAACTTAAGTATTACTTTTGCTGGTATGACACAACAAATGATTCAAGAGAACAAAACCTCTTATTAAATTTGCCCCAGGTTATCCTATACCAGTTCAGCGACTTTTAAGAATTAAGTGTGTGGCCAGGTTTCAGGTTGACAGTAAGCAGAAGCCCATCATAAAATCAGAAGTAATACCTTTAATGGCACACTCAGGCTATCACAAATTAAGTAATTAGCAGAAAAAAAACAGCCTGTCATTTTATTATTATAGCTGATGCACCCCAAAGCAGCAGCAGAAAGTTTACTGCTCCTAATTAAAAAAAAAAGTTTACCTCTCTGGCATCTGTTACTATTACAAAACAAATAATCCTCTTACACCTGCTGACAGCTGCAAGAAGTACCTTGGATTTGTGGCCAACAGTCACTACTTGGAATTTCAGTAGTACTTTTCACTAACATAAAATGGTCACTATAGAAAGAAGTTTCTTCAGACATTCTGAGTGGATGATTCCAATACCTATCCTTCATCCTCGGTGCACAGACCAGTATTCAATGCACCTTTTAATGAAATGCCCAGACTCAAATTGTGAAATATGTTGCTGCAATGACAGTAATTGAGGCTTTTCCTTATCCCTCTCTTCTTGCTCCTCTAATTAAAAAAGAACTCCACAGCTCAAATATAAAAAAAAATTCTATAGATTTGGAACAAACTGTGAAAATGACAGCAGAAAATGCTGTGGAACAAAAAAAAAAGAAAAAGAACAGACTTCACAGTACTTCAATTAAAAACTACTTCAGTGCAGAGCAGTTTCTCTGGAGAGCACCCATAAAAGGGTTGAACAAGAGTTGTGAAAGAGACTATGGAAATGGGCTTCTCCATTTCAAATATAGAAGGGTGCCACAAATGAAAGAAGATATGATGACTCTCAAACTTCCTACTTTACAATTACATGATTAATGTGAATACTCGTAAGTCTGTGGGTAGCAATAGGCACTGTAAGCACTTTAAATGCAACTTGTTGTGATCTGTGGCTACTAGTGCCTTGGCTTACTCTACTCTTGAAACTCTTGCCAAAAGTCTTACAAATGACTTTTTCTTCAAAGAAAAAGAAAACAAGGAAAAAAATGTTTAGTCAGGCTACAGAAGTCTAGCACTCCAACACAGTAAGAGCTTTGGTCAATACAGTTCAAACATGGAATTCTACCTATCCAACCAAATCCTCCACACTTCGCCCAAAGAAACAGCCTCAGATCAAATGCAGTGAGTGACCACACACTCAGATTTACCATACAGTTTCTGCAAAGTATCAGGAAATGGGACTGGAAAAGAAGGGAGGAGAACACTTGCTACAGTTCCTTCCCACAGCAGCCACACAAATAACCCTTTGCCTTCCTACAGTGAGGCACAGTGACACCACTCGTGGTTACATGAACTCCGCTCTGCATTTTACCTTTTGAAGTTCAGTAGGATGTTAAAACAAATCAGAGAATGTAAGCAATAAAGGGGGAAAAAAAAGTATGTTTCAGTATTTTCTCCCTTTGAAACAGAGGAGGAACAGAAGTGCTCCTCCAGCCTGCAGAAATCTCATCAAACTCCAGAAGCCCAAGATAGGCATCAAATGATCTTGAGTGTTTTGAGACTTGTTAACCAAGACAACAGAATTACCTGGGCAAAGATCCTGCTGTTGTCACATTCCCTTCCTCTGTTACTACGTTAGAAGACCAAAGTATTAGGTTTGATAATACAAACAGAAGAGTTCCAAATACAAAAAATATTCATCTCTTCACTTTCACACCATCCACTCCATGCAAGAGGTTTAAAAGACATTTATATTAACCATGCCTGCATCTGGAAGCATTTTTACCAATGTAAATTGAACCTTACACGTCCTTCATTCTCTATTAATGTACACACAGGCTACAGTTGTATTTATTTCCAAGTAATACTGTTGACAGGAGCAACAATAACTGAGTTTTATGCCAGAGACAACCACAGGAAATAAAAATGGGTAAGAAGGAAGAATGCATTTGGAAAGCAAACTGGCAGCTACCGGAGCTGGAGATTTGCCAGGCCATCTATATATATTTATGCATATCAAAATAGGACAGGTTCAGGTACAAAACTCAAGAGGCCACACTTCTAATGTGATGCCTTCATGAGTGCTGCACAGTGGTAGAGAACCCTTCCTGACAGACTCTCATGCTTACAACCCACACCATTGCTCTCTCCCAGGTTTTCCCAAATATACTCAAATATACCTTGACCTTCATGTTTTCACATGTCCCTGGGTCAGATTCACAACTGTTTTTTTCCTTGATCTGCCTCCAGTAATCTGAGCATCACTGCTCTTTCTTGAGAGTTTGTTGTGGTTTTAAGAGGAAAATTAACACTATCCTAGCCAAAATCAGGATGGAGTTTCAGTCAGGTTGATGTCCTTCCAGTCCTCCTTTTAGGAGGCTACCTGAACTTCTGCTTAATTTAGAGCAGAAAGTATTAAAAGCTCAATATATTAAATTCTTTTACCAGTTAGACTTTTTCCTAATATTAAGACTAAAGAGTTTTCTGCATATGCCTTTTGGGATCTAAAAGGCTATGCTAAGCAAGGTATACTAAACCCTACAGCAAAGAATGCTGCTTCCAGCACCATCTGCCACTGCCAGGTTAATGTGTTGCTCCAGAAGCAGAAGTAACAAATGCTGATTTCCCAAAACCTCGTTGTCTAACCTCCTTCTCCCCAACAGGACGGACAAGGTATGCTGGCACTGTGGCAAACCCTAAATCATTGATACACTGTTTGAACAAGCAGCAGATGTCAAACAAGACATACAATGGCTGAGTCTGCCTGCACTACCCTCAGCTGAGGCACAAACTCGGGTCTCTCCTCCGCTCAGCTGTCAATTTTCACAAAACTCATGAGAACACAATTATGCCTAAAATCCGAACCATCTGGTCAGTCGCCGACAGATTTGCAGGGAAGCAAATCAGAAGTGTGGGAGACGTGAGAGAAAGAATAGCTGTTAAACAAGTAGCTTAATCTCATCAGGAAACTATACTTAAACGTGGTCACATTTATCTACACGGGTAATAAATACCCAAGTCACAAAATTACATTAAAATGGTGTTCGATGGCCCACCCTAAACACCACACTCAAATATAACTGATGCTTAAATTAACCAAAAGTATGTGTTCTTAATACTGAGGGGGTTTTTTTCTCCCCCAGTTCTGGCAAGCAAACACAGACACTATAGACTTTTACAGAAACTCCACATGCTTGTAACTACAGGATGCCAGAAAACAAATTAAACTAAATTTTAAGAAAGTCAGACAAAGTCCTCCATTTTGTCACCAAAAAATCCCCAAATTCACAAGCACTTATGCCACTGCCCTAAAGACGCAGCTTTCCTGAACCCATGTCCTCCCAAACACTGCCCCTTGTCCTTAGAACACCATTTCTATTTTTAGTTACACATAAGTGAGAAGCAGTAATAAAGCTATTAATCTTTCCTCTCCTTCTTTACTTAAATTACAAAACTGAGGTGAGTCTCTAAGCTATGAACTAGTAAACTCCTTAAACAGGGACAATTCCTTACCGTTTAGAACTGTAACGTTTAAACACGAAGTTTTCAGGTTATGTTGTATGAATCAAAAGAAGTAACACCATTGGCATTATCTGGTAAAGCATTTGGGAAAAGGCATAATGAAAGTATTTAAGAGAAAAATTAAGCAAACAGGTACTACTGTCTTATTAAATCTTACAGACTTGAAATGTTCTACCTTTTAATGGGGACACTAAAAATTCCCTTCTTCTTTACAAAGAGTCAAGGAGGTTGAATCTCTTCTATTCTGGCCAGGAAACAGAATCACTGAGTTGTCTGATTTGGTTCTACTCTGAGTTCAGCTGTGAGTGAAATGGTTCTGGTTTAATTTGAGCCTGCATTAATGAGACTGATGACCCTCTTAGAGAGGTCTTAATTCTTCAATAGCTTTAGAACAACTGCGACAGAACTACTGGACTGTGAAGGTGAACCACTGATACTTTTTCAGTATTATTCTCCATTCTGTTCTTTACATATTTTATAACAGAAGGTATAGTTGTTCACTGAGACAAAACTTTCCCTAAGCTCTCCATGATGATTCTCATTTCTTTCCTGAACTGCTACTTTACTTAAATGTTTTTTACTTTATAATGTTCAACACTAAACAACTCCTGTAATGTGTTGGCTATTCACGCAGCTTAAATACTTTCAAAGTTCTCCTGAATTGTCTCTGTAGCTGACAAATTCAAATAGTACATATACAAAACTTTAGAGGAACCCCACTGCTGAGCTTGCACCAGAACCACTGGTCTTCTTATTCCTTTATCAACTAGTTTTCAGTGTATCCTAGTCCTTTGTTCTCACCCTAAGCTTAGTTTTCTTCGCTAAAAGAATTTGGCAGAAGGCACTTTCCCAATCTAAACAACATTAACCAGTTAGGAAAATAGTAAGAAAAGATGAAGAAGTCTACTTCAGTGACATTTTATTCACACCCTAAAGCCCTATCCTGCACAGGACTGCTCTCTTGAACTGAGGGCATAAGCAGTAGTTAAAAAAATACACTAAAGCTGGTACTGTCACCAAAAGATGCATTTCCTTCCTCTTTCTCCTTGCTGTTTGTACCTACCTTGTCTCACCACACCCACAAAAGAACTCGGTTAGGGATTGTGTTTTCTAAGTCACCCAGAAAAAAAGGGGTGGGTAGTTTCAGCATGGGCCAGAGCCAGCTGTGATCCTGATCACCATACAGTCATTAAATACTTGGCCAATTAAACTGAAGCAGTGGTGGTAGGATGAGTCTGAGAGGCTGGAACTGGCTTTCTTCTGTGGCACTCCCTGCTTGAAATGCTTTGAGGGAGAGGAAAAAACACAGAACAGCCTCATACACAGAATCCCTCACTGGTGTCATGGAACATTTTTGGGAATGCAAACATATTAGCCTTATTTATTTCAGTAAGTGCATATCCAAGTGGCTGGACTATTATCTGAGCTGTGCTGGCTGCAAGAGCAGTGCAATTCCATGCCCACGCAATCACGCATTTGACATGTTATCCCCAGCATCAGAGTTTACATCCCACTGCAACAAACACCAGCAGATTACACATCCTGGAGCTGTACTTTGGCTCAGTTCACACTGGAGAGTTACACCACTAAAATTATATTCCATAAAGGATTTACTAAGTACCCTGTCTAATTAAGGTTGCACAACTCTGCCATTTTTCAGCACCTTAAAACCTTGCCAAACTAACCTTTGGCAAGACTTTTCTGTCCCTCTCACACAGATGACAGATAAAGGGAAAGTGATGTATTCTGTTTTTCTGTTTGAGCCTCATTCTAAAAAAGCAACTTCCCAGAACAAAACGTCAGAGAAAGTAAGTTTTCTTCTCCACATTAAACATTCAAATTTTTTTCTCCAGCTTTCTTGAAAATCTCTAAAACTTCCATGCTTTATAACAGTTGAATTAAATGAGAGTGAGAAATTGCATCTTTGACATAAAGGCATCATCTCTGACATGTTCCATTACACATTATAACACTGTTCAAGTGGAAAAAAAAAATCACTTCAAAGAATTTGTGGACAAAGAATTTAACTCTGTAAGATTTTGCTTGTCCAAATCAGAGTTGGACAAAAGCTTTCCCATAAATATTTCACATGGTTCCTAAAAGCCTACCATCAAGGAACAGAACAGGAAAAGGTAAAGAGAACAGAGACACATCTCTCAGGTATTCTTAGTCATATCCTTTCAGTAATGAAGGGAGAAGTAAGAAGACTAGTGTGAATAGACATGCTAAAAACAAAGGCCCAGAAGAACTAGGAGGGATAAAAACACATGCTAAAAATGGCAAACTTGGCCATAAGGAGGAACAGAACCCAGAATTCCAAAAACTTTGTTTTCCTTTGGCTGTTAGCACATGTGCTAATTTAGATGCATCCCACAGCCATTGCTGGACTTAAAAGTATAGAATCACACCATTCTGTACAGGTATTCATCAATAATTTCACCTTTACTATGGTATGCTTGCAATAGCTCTTGTATTATCCAGAGTAGGTGAAACGGGTGCAGAGACTAACCTGCTCAAAAAAAAAGAAAAAAAGAAAAAGAGAAAACCCCCAAACAAACAAAAAGAAAAAAAAGGACTTATATAGCAATAAACAACAAAAACAATGGTGTGTGCTTTTACTCTAAGTTTTGTGCCAGGAGGAAGCAGCCTTCTGAAAATAAAACTCAGAGAATATTTCATTATCTAATCTTTTAGAATGACCCTTTACAGTGAAATGATACAATAGAAAAATAAATTATAAGCTTTACTGCTTTTGACACATTAGATTACATTTGCTGGCATTAGATGAACTACAAAGAAGTACGGTAACTGTAACCCACGTCCTCAAAAGAAGATATGGGGACTTCCTGATGTGATTTCTCATGTCATTAGAGAAGGACAAGGGTCTTTGTATACCACTCTTTGCAGACACATCACATGCACACAGAAGCTGACACCAAGTTCATTGCACACCTCCCCTCCTCTTACGCAAAGCTGCAATGGGCCTTTGCTCTGAGGCCATGGTGGAAACAGCTCCAATGGCCCCAACTCATTCACCTGTGACCTTTTCTTATCCAGACAGCTCCAAAGTTACACACAAACTTCCTCTCACAAGCAGTGAAATGAATTCAAAGATTCCTGCTTGATCTCAGCATAACCTACACATCAGGGAAAGCTTCATTTAAGTCAGAGATTGCCTAGAAACTCAATGCACACCCACAGCATAAACCAGAAGTTTCTGTGCAGTACATTGCTACCCAAATCTACTGAGTCACATCAGGTATTTTTGCACATTCTAAGAAAAGGTTAACAAGAACAATTTCCCTTCTCCATTTCACACACTGCCTGACCTCAAAGCCAGAAGTTGTTTCGCCGTGCCTCTCCCTGCCCAGTCCTCAGAGTGGTGACCAGATTCAAAACCAAAATACTGCCTGTGAAAAAATCACACTGTAGGAACCGAGGAGGGTAGAACCAATGGCAGGGTTAGAGGCATAGATAGGTCTCCTGAAATAACACTGCCTGCCTTATTTGAGAGAAAATATTTACTTTATCTCATTTACTGTCCTTCAGCTTCTGCTGCACTTCCTGCCCAAGGAGAGGGGCCGGCCTGTCATGAGAAGCAGCACAGACAGCAAATGTTGTCTGCACTGAGGAAGTGTTGTCACAGCAACTCCACCTGTATTTTTTACAACTCTGGAAGACAAAAATATTTGCATTCTTAGAAGATTAGAGAAATTAAGGCTGTTGACTGATAAAACGGAAACAAGATTTTGCATTAGAAGGCAAAAAAAAAGTACGACTGCTGAAAAAATTAGAGTGGTGACATCCCAATCACATATATAAATCAGCCAATAAAAGTTAAATCATTTGGGAGGACAGGAGATGGGGACAATTAAAAATCAAAATCTCAATCTCAGTTTTTCTTTACTTGGCTGAACAACAGAAAAGGAAAGAGAAATTCTCCTCACTTGACAAAAGCTGACAATTCTTACAGGCACTCTTTAAAATCAGTCACCATTCCGGCTGACACAGAACAGTAACACCATAGGATTGGTTCACTTCTAATTAAGCACTGCATCATTACATTAGCAAGCATACTCATAGCTCTAACAGTTTTCTGTGTGTGGTAACAGGTGTACTACTCTCTTCCACCTACCCACAGCCCACTGACCTATCCAATATTACTGCAAGACTGTGTGTGTTGCTGAGAGGCTGAAACACAAGGTTTTGTCAAGGTGTCCTCTTTGCTGCTGGAGCATCAAATACTCCAGGCACAGCTCTGAAGAAACACCCCCCTCCCCAGGTGCACACAACCCTG
Source organism: Aleadryas rufinucha (assembly GCA_013397815.1). Classification (NCBI taxonomy): domain Eukaryota; kingdom Metazoa; phylum Chordata; class Aves; order Passeriformes; genus Aleadryas; species Aleadryas rufinucha. The sequence continues at coordinate 89,221 of VZTH01019662.1, forward strand.
CAGACCCATGGCTTCTCTCCCCTGGTGCTCTGACCAGAAGAGCTGATGATTGCTGCAGACAGAGGACACTCACCCTCTGCCAGCTCCTCCCCATCCGCAGCCAGAGGCGCAGGCTGGGCACAAGCACCGCTCCCTACAGTGGGACCGAGCTGCGTGGAGCAGAGTGGAGCAGAACACCAGTATCCTGAGTGCCAGGACTGCACTGCCAACTGATTCCTCTGCTGTCCTAGAGACTCCTAATTGCAATACTGAAACAACACCATCACAGGCTCCTACCGACTCCTGCATTCAGACAGCAGGAGAGGCAACAAAACAGTTTGTCTTTGTGTAATTAATGATGCAAGCTTCTCTCTAGCAGTCCTATTTTTGGTGATTTGATTAGGTACATGGCTATTACACTTAATCTGCAATACTTGACCAAAGAAGATGAAATCTGTGAGATGATTGCTTTAGAACGAGTTTTGTAGGTGAGCAAAAGGTCATCAGAAATTCACCACCACAGACACGCTCCACCTCCCTGCCATCTACTGCACTATTTAGTGCTATCTGGTGTACTCATCTATTAAATGACAAGTTATAGTACAGGGGAAAAAGGTACTTGCCAACAAAGGATCAAGCACTCTCGAGTTTGCTTTTTTTAGAATGCATCTTCCAACAAATGAGGGAAAATATTTAGAAGTATTATTCAAAGGTGCCTTTCAAATCACACTAATATGAAGATTCCAAGTGCTCTGGCTGAATAGCTCCTGCAAGAGCAATGCATTTATAAAAAAAACCTTCAAAAAAAAGGAGATTTAGAAGAGTTATAAGAAGGCCTTTCTGAAATAATATAAAAATAAAATAACATTGCTAGACTGTCTGTACGCTCTTCATAAAAAGATATTCAGTTTTCATTTTTGTAAGAAGCCCTATAGAGCTCAAGAGAACAGAGATATTTATCATACTCTGCCCTTTAAAAATCAAAGTAAACCAATTATGCACAAGTTCTCTCTCATACTTGCATCTTAAGAAGAAAAAGATTAGGGAGAGGACAGTGACCTTTACAATTTCTCTTCCCATTCCTTTCTTTGTTTTTGCTTGTCCAGTCATATGCTATCTCTTTACATAATATCAAGTGCATCTGCAAACAGAAACACCTACATTTACCAAAAAGCACAGATTAGAGCTACTGATACAGACACAGATCAGGTAATTTCTGTCATAAATCCTCTATGATCCTAACAAAAACCCCCAGGTTTAGACAGGGGCGAGGAAGAGAAGGGTAGACCCAGTTCGTGAGTTCTTCCTCAGCTCTTCCCACTATATTCAATAAAATATACCAACAATTATGCAACAACAGCAAAGCCCAGAAGGATAAGCTAGCACTCACCATATTTTCTTTGGTGTCAAGCTTTCTCCTACACATTACACACAAATTACAGGAGCAAAAAAATCTGCCCCCAGTCTATTTTGCAAGCTGAGTTTAAGTCCCTAATTACAAATTATTTATGTCACTTCTTACCCAAGAGATTACCCAAGCTTGGAAAGGGAAAAAATAAATAAACTAAGGAACTAAAACACACTTTCAACATAACTGAAGCAGACCACTCCCTCCAATTACAAGACAAGTAAACTTATTTATCTGGTTACCCTCTCAGAGATGAACAACAAAAAACCCCCTCACCAACTACTATGCTAGTCAAAAGAAAAATCTTTAATCTTTTCCATGAACCCATGCATACCTACTATCTTCTATTTACTTTTGCAAAGTCAGAACATACTGAAGCCTACCTTTGACTTAGTTTTTTGGAATTTAAAACAGAAGATTCCGGAGCAATGTCTCTTTCAGACGCACCACTGCAAGTCTTGGACACCAACTCGAATAACGCAGTATTTCAGTTCTGAGTTAGTTATGTCATACTCTATAAAAAACAGGGGACCTAGTGGCAATTTTTAATAACTCTATTAATCAGAAAAAAGACAGAGATTACCCTGTCTATATAGGTTGAAGCCAGAAAGATACACTCTCCAGGTTTGTTCCGCATGTGGTGATGAGCACTGATGTGGTTAAAGAAAGGACAAAGAAATAAGCTGTTCTTGCTAATTCACAGCTTTCAGTATGAAACATGTTAATGCCTTCATGTCAAATAAAATGCATTTAAACTAAAATTTCATACAAGCATTTGCTTAAAACCCTCCCCAAAAGCCATGCTTCATAGTGAAAAGCAAAAAGAAGGGCCTCCTTACCCGTACTCCATCCCATAAAACACTTCCGCATAGCAGTTTGTAAATACTTCAAACAAATATACTAAGACATTTCAGGACTGTAAAACAAATGATTTCAAATTGTCAAGATACATCAGCAACACCAACCAACAGATGCTTCAGGAAGACTCTAGGATATGCAGATCATGCTAAGACCACCTTCCAAGCAGTAGGCAAAAGAAACCACACAGTTCTGCAGTCAGCAGTAAAACTACCCTGAGGAAATGGCTTTCAAAAGTTGTCATGGCACAATGAATTTTAACCAGCACATTCAGTACACGCAGTGAATCCTCGGGGTCATTTGCTGTATGACTTTAACATCACCATTATGTCCATAAACTTTCCCATTTCCAATTAATAATATACACTACACCTTGAAAGTCAATCCTTCCTTCTGGAAGGGCTTTGTACTTTAAGACATAAAGCAGACTTTTACAAGTGTACCTGCCACTGCAAACACTATGTGGACTTCTTTTAATGAGCAAACTTATAAAAAGGTTTTTAAACAGCATATCTGGATAAGCTTGAGCTGTACCAAGCAAGGCAGTTTTGAAGCAGTGCAACGTTGCGACAGTTCTAGCCCGACAGATCAGAGTCTAGCTTGCTGCTGCTGCCACCATCTCCTTAAGAAGAACGGGAAGCTCACCTAGAGTATCCATAGAAACTTTGTGCATCTCGGAAAGGCACACGACAGGGTACCAAAAACCACACTGGCACAGAGGCTTCAGCTCTTGTTGCCTAACAAGACTCCGTCTGGGGCAACACTGACTTTCTGACTAATCAGGAGTCTGACCAGACTCCGAGCTGTGTGCTGCCATTCCTTGTTTTTCTTGTTTACACAAGACCTGCAGATGTAGCCTGGGCAGAAGAGAGGGAAAGAATTTTAGGAGGGCTGCTCATATTTTGCACTCAGTAGATTCATTTCTTCCCTTTCCAAAGCACATACAAAGAACTGATGGCTGTTTGCTTGCACAAAGTGCGGCAGCCAGGATGAAAATCAGTGCATTTGAGGACAAGACCAGGGCCTTCCTTAATATTTCAGTTCAGTCCATCACCTTGATGAGCCTATGAATACTGAACAAGCAAAAACAAGTTCAATAATAACCACAAAGCAAGCATGCAGAGGGAAAAACCCTACAGATACTGTAATTAGCTCTGCTAACAGTAAATGAAGAGTCATACAGTTGAGAAATATTGCATATCACTACTTGAATGAAAGAGGTTCCCTCTGTTTCCCTCTGTTCTGAGATGGCAGAGAACAGTCGGTGTTGCAAGAAGACCTACTCTTCTGACACGAGCTTCGTGTCAAACTTCTTAGCCTTGTCTCCTGATATTTCTAAGGGGAGATGGTTTAGAGATGCACAGACTTAATATAAGAAAAGTTTAGTTCTACCAGCTACATGCACAATACAAATCAACTCACTTTTGAAGAGATGTATCTTTTTCATGTGACACTAAAATAACGTGATCAAGATACTAAGGAAAACTTTTATTTCTCATTTTACTAGGGAAAAATACTGATTGTGAAACACTTAAAACATATTAAGTTTCTAGCTATGATTTAAAAAGTGTTTCAGTACACAGCATCTCAACCCAGAAACACATCTCTGTAAGACATCTGAAAGAAAAACATCCTGCGTATCTACTATATTCAGATACTCCCCTATACATCCCCATATGAAAACAGACTTTTAACATATCAGTAGATTTTAAATTAATAAGACATTCTTACCTGTGTATCCTGCCCACCAGCCCCAGGAAGCCACCATAGCTAAAAGCCATTTAAATAACACTCCTTCGATATACCAGAAGCTTTTACTGTCCAGTATTCGGAGAGGCTGCAGCATAATTAAATACAAGACGTAGGACGGAATAGCAACCAGGTTATTGGCGACCATAAAAGCGAACCTGAGGAGTGCTTTCAGGCAGGTATAGCCCACCCGCCGGGCCTGCTCTAGAGTCACGGCCATGCTCTTCACAGTGGAGGGCGCGGGACCGTCCTGTGGGCAGAGAGAGAACAAGGTGGCACAGGTAGCGCTGCCCGAGCAGGGACAGCGAAAACAAGGTGGCACAGGTAGTGCTCCCCGAGGGGGCGAGGCGCGGCTGTCCGCCGGCCCGGCCCCAGCCCCAGCCCTCTCCCGCCTCCGCCGTGAGTCACCAGGGCAGGCAGCGACCCCCGCCCCGGGGGCACGAAGGCTGCGGGGCGATCCCTCCGGCCGGCGCCGCCTCCGTCCCCGGGCTCCGGGGGACCCCAGCCCGCACTCCCGGCGGGGCACACACGCGTGCTCCCGGCCGCCCTCCATCTCCCCCTCCCCAAAACGGCGGCGGGCGCTACGGCGGCTG
>VZTH01019663.1:0-10448 GCA_013397815.1 Aleadryas rufinucha
ATGGTCACCCCAAGACACAGGGGTATAACATTTACGCCCACTGGGTGTCACTCCTGGGCCTGTCTCCTCCCTGTTTCCAGAACTCTCCCTGGTCCTCGGTTGCTCATTGGTCTGTTGAGTTTATGTTTAATAATAAGTTCATTGCCTAGGCAATTGAGTTCTGGAAAGTTCTGTTTAGTTACCGTTGTGATTGGTTGATTCAAATATGTACCTCCCCTTGTATTCAGTCATTGGTTATCTGTCACCCTTTATCACTTCCCTATTGGTTGTATCCTTGTTCCTCCCATTTCCCCTCCTCTCTACTTAAAGCCATGTAAGTGTCAGTGGGCAGGCCAGTCCATTGGCTAGGCTCCTGCTGTCTGGTTCCCTTTGAGTCCTGTGTCTCCTTTGGCTCCTCGGGGTCAGGAATAAAGGCTTGGATTAAAGCCTACAGAGGAGCCCTCCCTCCTTCATTCTTTGCTTCCGCCTGCCGCAGCCTAACACCCTGTTCTCGCCTGCTCATCTGAGCTTCAGGCAGACAGCTCTCTGAGAGGGCTTCGCCCCCAAGAGCAACCATTTGTGCTCCAAATCGCTTCACACCCCCACTGCCTACCATCGCACCTGGGACTTTCAAGTATCCATTGCGGGAGGACAGTAGCTTGTCACCTGCCAAGCCACCAGGCGGCCTCTGGATAGCGCGGCATAAACCCAAAGAAAATACTCTTGAAACAAAATGCGTTTTGTTTAGCAATGCAGAGAGTATTCCAAATATACATGTAAAAATTGTTTACATATCAATTTATGAGTTGTTTCGTGTATGAATGGCAGTGATGGTCATGAATGCAGCTTATTAAACTGAGATGAGAACACGCCTTTTTCGTAACAGTAACTGTCAGGCAGATGTGTTGTTGCCGGAAACTTGTAGTTCTTCATTCTTTGCCCTTTCATCAGGACATCCGGGTTGCAGCAGGTGGAAAATTCCAGCAGTTCTGAAGCTGTCCTCTGTAGTTACACCCTGATGCTATGCACTTGCCAAACTCTCGTTCAAGACCAGGACCCACATGGGTCCAATTGTTAACTGGGACTGCCTCCACCTGAAGTGCTCATCGATCTGCTATAAACAGCCGTAGCTGCAGGGCAGGTACAAGCCCTATAAATCAAGCCCTGGGAGGAGCTGAAGGTAGAGGTAGTCGTTCCTGGTTGCTGCGTGTCGCTGGAGCTCAGTCCAGAGAAGACTCAGAAGACTGCGAGCTCCGGCACAAGTGGTGACCCCAACGTGATTCAAAACACACAGCGTGAGAACCACCATGGCAAAGCTCCAGTGGTCCGAAGTCCAAAGGCCCAAAGAGGTGAGGACTGTGACGGTAAGACCATGGCAGGNGAAAAAGAAATTGAAAAGTATATTAAATATAGTTTGGCTAGTGCAAAAAGAAAAATGGGAATTGTAGTTACGCCCTGATGCTATGCACTTGCCAAACTCTCATTCAAGACCAGGACCCACATGGGTCCAATTGTTAACTGGGACTGCCTCCACCTGAAGTGCTCATCGATCTGCTATAAACAGCCGTAGCTGCAGGGCAGGTACAAGCCCTATAAACCAAGCCCTGGGAGGAGACTCAGAAGAGGTAGTCGTTCCTGGTTGCTGCGTGTCGCTGGAGCTCAGTCCAGAGAAGACTCAGAAGACTGCGAGCTCCGGCACAGTCCTCATTATTCCTTCAAAAGCTGTAACTTCAGTCTTGCCTTACCACTTCCTTTAAAAGATAATGTGGAAATGCTGACTTAGTCTTATCAGGATGATCTGCACCTGATGAAGTAATAGCTTCTGTATTGTTAAACCATCACAATTGGTAATAATTGAGGAAATTGAACAGTAAAAAATAACCCCTTAAAGTATTTGACAAGGTCTGTGGGGATATAACTGTTTAGATTATGACAAAGGTAATGAAATCTGTTTCTGAGTCTAAATTCATTAGAAGGACAGAAAATTATTTTTTGTGGTTGTTGCTGGTTCTAGAAATTGTTTCTTCAAGAAAGCGTACTAAGTAAGAACTGCTATGGATATTTGTCCTCTTTCCTAGTCTACCAGACTGCTCTATCTGCTAGTGAACTTCTTGAACAGTTTTCTTCTCTTCTATAAAGTCATCTATCAGGCCTTAGGTGGACTGCAGAACTTCATGAATTCTCCATCCAGCACCCTCACTTGTAGGTGACAACATTGTTTTTATTTATGTTTTGCAGACAGCAGTGGAAATTGTCTTTTAGTCTAGTGACCTTCAGAAGTGCTCTCTGTAGTTGGGTGCTAACCTCGAGATGCTTTTTTTGCCAAAGATCATAGTGTCATAGAGAGGGCTTCCATGATACACACTCACTGTGGTTTGTGCTTTCTTGGTATTTCAGATGACTTTGGAATTATTGTGTGTTACTTCTGTTCATCCGAGTTGAGAAATAAGCATTGTGATACAGCCTGCCTCATGTGATGCTTGGAGCCTCTTACTTAATAATTTCTTTCCCCATCTAAAACTCTGTTAGAAGTTTATTCAGAACAAAAGGTGTCACTCTGTGAGCCTTTTGGAAGACTCCTGACTGAAGATGAGCACAGTTCTGGGATTGCTGCCAGGATTGTTTGCCTGTGGTTGATCATAAAAAAGTCTAAGCTAGAGAACTGATGTGATTCTGTGGTTTAAGCAGTCAGGGGCTTGACTTGCTGTGAGAGTCAGAGCAAATGGAGCAGCGGGTCCAGGATGCTCTGGAGATTGGTGGCTGCACCAGGGACCTAAACTAAACACCCTCCTACCAAGAACAAAAGTGATCTGGAATGATTTCAGTACATCTTTCAGATCAGCAACTTCTTATTGCCTCTGAGTGCTCCGTTAGTCAGTCCTTTTTTAGATTAGTCCTTTTAAAATTAATGTTTCAAATAGATTACTGTTTATCTACAGTATTGGTCTAGAAGTGACTCACAACACAACTGCATGGAACAGGTTTTCTTACACTGTTTGTTTATTTACTCTGCTTGCCTCTGGGGAACTTGGCTGCATTTATAATTTTGACTTCCCTCTCCAAAGGTGTTTGTGCACTTAGACTGCAGGTTGCATAAGCAAAGAGTAAATGTTTCGTGGCAAAATCATGGTACCTTTTTACTAGCTGAAAAGTTAAGTAGTTGTAAGAAAATGTATGGTTTCTCCTTGTTGTTATGTAATGGAACAATCTTTGCCAGATTTCCTTTACAAATCAGTTTGTATTTGTGTAACACCTTTAGACTGTAGGGAACCATGACTGGGACATGTCCCTTTGGGCTGCAGTGAAACAGAGGCTTGCAGTTGTCATGAGCAGGGCTGTGTAAGGTGTGCTACCAGTGCCATAGCCTCCTCCCACTGCAGTACAGCAGATTAATTCTTCTGGAGTCAGGGCAACAGACCTGTGTCCTGGAATCCCATGGCTTCTCCTCATACTCATTTCAAAATTAGCACACCTCTGCAGAGTCCCTCAATCTGATTCTATATCTGATCTGTTCCAAGAGAACAGATGTAGACATAGCTGAACTGTATCTGTCACTCCCCATGTAAAAATTTGAATGTGCTGTCATCTGTATTTTTCTTTGCAACACCCTTGTGAGATTGTATTTGTATTGTTTTAATTTTTCAAAACAGGGAACTCAGCCATGGAGATTATGTATTAGTTGATCAGATTCAAATCTAAGAGCAAAATTCTGACCAAAAATAGAACTGCAAGTAATAATAGCTTATATTTGGCCTATGTGATTAATTCTTCTATAATAAAGTTATTTTTTGTCATAAGTAAGGATGTGGTTGCTTTCTGCTATTTTTGTTGGGGTTTTGTTTGTTTGTTTTTTCTTTTTTTTAAACTACATGGTCATATTGTTGTTACCATCATCACCATTATTATTATCATCATTCTCATCATCATTACCATTACTGTTGTTTCTGTTACAATTATTATCTAATTTTATTGTAAACAACTCTGACAAGAATTCTGTTTCTGCAGCTCTGGAATTCCTGCATAGAAGAGACTTACAGAGCTCCACCCAACATACGACTTCTTTCTGTAGAATAGAATGGGCCTTGATTCTGATAATAAATTACTTCAGTGAAACTGTTCATGCAAGAACTTTGAATATTTCAATGTATCATGTTTTCATAGAAACCTTCTGAATGGTGCCCTGATATTAGTAGTGAAATAATAATACTTCTAAATATGGTAATAGTTCACATAATAGTATTACACATTTCCTTTGCTTTCCATCTACAGAAAGATTTTGTACAACAGAGAAATAAGCAATAATGCTTAAAATGGAGATGCTTTTAAGCTTCTTAAAAGAAGTCATGACAGAAACACGCTCATACTATTTGTGGTATAAATTGATGTGGTAGTGCTATGCAATCCAGTTCAAAAAGTGTTTTAAGAAAAGGATGGCAGGAAAGAAGCAGTGAAGTGTGAGAGCAACAAAGTAGTGGTAAGTTTAAAAAAAAAAATTCTAATCAGAGAGAATGGGGCACCCAGAAGATTTTGACAGTGTAGAGCAGCTGTTGCTTCAGATCTGGCTGAATTGGTTTGCCCCTATTTTATCTAGAATGTGATTATTTGTCATTTGATAAATACGCATCTGTCATCATTCAGTTGCTGGAGAAATTGTTTCAAGATTTTGTTTCCTTCAGTAGTTGGCTTATTGATTGTAAATGTCTGTGCATTTATGCATATCCAGATTAGACAGGGCTAATTTTCTTTTCTTATAAACTAAGTTGTTGTTTTTTTTGTTTTCTCTATTCCCACTTTTCCAATCTTCCCCTGTCCCCATTTTCCTTCTAAAAATATCCTTAGGAATGACTTGCTGATGGTGTGCCGCCAGCTGAATATGGAGGCGTCTGTTGCAGAGATCATGCACCAGCTGGGAGCAGATGAAAATGGAAAAATTTCCTTCCAGGATTTTAGTCAGTGCCGCATGGAACTGGTACAGGAAATCAAGAAGGAGGAAGTGGAGCTTTCTGTGAAATCGAATGACTCTTGTAAAAAGAAAAAGTTAAGGGATAGAGTAGCTTCCTGGCCAACTAGCAGCAATAACAGTTTAGGTAGGTATGACTTTTAAATGTCCTGTTGGTGTAATTTAACAAAAGGTAAACTCTGGGGTGTTTGTTAATGATTTTACTGGCATTAGGGTTGCCCCTAAAAGGCTTTGTGAATCTGCCTTGGCATAATTTCATCATAGGCTAGAGTGCTGTTGTAACTGGTGCAGTCTTGTCATCAGAATGTGGACTAGAATGTCTGCAGAGCATCCTCTCTTAAAAGTGCAAGTTGCACAAGAGAACAGAATTCCGTGGAAGGACAAGGGCTGGTAACTGAAGATCCAGGGAGTCCTCTGCTCTCTGTAAAGCCCAGGCAGGTACATAGGTAAAACTGAGAAATGAAGAGAGACATAATCTTGGTTCCAATCATAATACACTGTAGGAATGGATGTTTCTTGGATGCTTTAAAAATCATTCCGCTTAGTGGGAGATCTGAATGCTGGAAGACCATTGGATTATGGTGTAGAGAATACAGAAATAGTCCTCCATCTGGTTAAAAACCAAACCAAAAAACCCAAAACCAATCAAACCAAAAGAAACCACAACCACCACCAACGAAAACAAATCACAAAACCCCCCAAAAACCCAAACCAACAAACAAAAAAAGTGCTATTCCATACACAGGAACACGGGATGTAGGGAGGGATTACCTGTGTAATTGAGCCCAGTCCTTGATAGCACTGTGACCAGTCAGCATTAGGTCAGAAATGTTAACACATGTGGAATGCTTCCCTTTCACCCTGTAAAAAATGCAGGAGACTAGAGGGGACAGATTCTGGGGTCAAAAATGGGGAAGGGTGGTGTCTTGTGGAGAAAGCTGAGGATGCTGTTCATTCCCCAGCTCCCTACAACAGGTGCATACTGGCTAAGCATGACTGCTGTCTGGTGACATGGAGCTGACCTGCATCCATGCTTCACAAAAACACCATCAGCCTCTGATTGTGTTTAGTTGGAGCTATGTCTCCTCAGCCTTTTCTTTAGACTGTATGAGCCTACATGTTTTAAAACACTTTTTTAACTAGAAATCTTCCGTTAGTCTTCTTCTATTAGAAAAGTAGTTTTTCTTTGCATGTGTCCTAAATTAAGTGGGGATATTTTTTACTGTTGGCTGTGCTTCATATTTCTTCTGGACAGTTGTGTTATTCTGGCTTCTCATGTTAGCGGCCCATTGTCAGGTGTAATGTTTAACATCAGATTTGTTTATTTATTTGAAGGTAATTGATGGTACATGGGATTTCTGTTTTAACAGCATGACACAAAGCATACTGAAAACACAGTAGAGATACAAGTCACACACAGCAGAAGAGAGCAATTGCAGTGCACAGCTCAGTCACAGCACCAGTGTGGCTGAGCCATGTATTCATGTACCCCACGCAGGCCTGGCTAAGTCAGGGAGACGTTCACACACTTATTGAACTCAGGGAGAAGCAAAGGGAGAAACACAGCACTAGTTCATTCTCTCAGCTTTTTATAGTTTATCTAAAGCAAAACCCACCCTCAGGTCCTCTTGGTGTTGAGATCAACTCAGCTTATTTGCAACAGCTATGATCAGTCCCAGCCCACATCCTTCCCTGAGCTTCATGGGCACATCACCCTGGCCGATCTCTGATCCTGTTCCCGTGGTAGGGCTTTGCTGATCAGTCACACGTGTCTTTTTTTCGTCAGTAGTCAGCTTCACAGAAATTAAAACTGGGCATGTGTTGATTTTGGTGGTTTGGTCTATCTATTAATTTACTTATTTTCTTTGGAGAGGTGAGTTTATCATGTTCTCTCTTCTAGTCACTTTGCACATGTTTTTGGCTAGTCATCTCAGGAATTAAAATTTTCCTTGTTTACTTTGTATCCTTGGTGAACTCCTTATCTTTTTGCTTTTTGGATGGACTGTACTACTCCCTTATCCCATCATCTCATGCTTCTTGGCTTTTCATTTCAGCTTCTCATCATAGCAAATCTGTTTCATAGCTCTTTTGATCTTCCATCTCATATTTTATGGTTTCATAGTCTTATTTTGTTACAGAGGTACTTTGTTGTTAGCATTTCTTCTGTTCATCCTTCTTCCGTATATATTCTTGAATTGCAAGACTCTGTAGTTTCTATCCCCATTTCTCCCATCACTTTCTGTATTGAAATCTTCATAAGCCTTGTGCTCAGTTGATTTCCATCCTGTGAATCTGTTTATGGAGCTGTATCAGACAATATTTCAAAGCCCAGATTGTGCATACTTTTTTTTTTTGTTTAAGGATATTGTGTGTTCCCTTGCTCATACAATTATCTTCTGTTGCCTGCTTTTTCAGTGCTGCCACAGTCATATTTTTCTGCAAAACAGAGTTGTTGTTCTGCCCTCAGATGGCTATACACAGTTTCCCTGTTTGCTGACCAGATTTCTGGGTTTTAGAATCTTCTTTCTTAGACAATCCAGCCTAGTAATTATGATTTGTAACAATCAGAGGTGAAAGACAGCTCCTAAACTTTGTAAGAGAAAGGCCTACATAATAGTCTCAAAATTTATCCAACAAAGAAGTCTTACTAATTGCTGCCAAAAAGTATTCATAGATGAACTTAAAAATTTATTAGTGTATAGAATTCAATCCCTACTATTTTTTCCTATTTTCCAATTGCTGTTAGTTTTACAAGAATAATTTAATGCATTTTTAAAGTTGGTGAGTGAACCCATTTTTCTTTTCCTATTTTTTCCCCCAAAAGTTAAGTTCAGAAGACTTTAGAATTTCCTGCCTTGATATATTTTGCTCTGCTGATCAAGTGTGACTATCTTACTGCACTGTACTTCTAGATGTATAGGGAATTACGAGATTTGTCGTTGTCCTGCCTTGACTCTTGCAAGAGTTCTTAGAAAACATATGGAGATACTCCCTCCAAAAAAAGAATGGGAGGAAATACTAAAAATGAGCATTTAGGATGCAACTGGTTTTATTTGGTTGTAAAAAAAATACATTGTGGCAGTACTGTTTAAAATGTTCTTTTTAGCTTTCTTTTCAAAGACTCAATATATTTCTATGCAATGTATTTCCACTGCAATATATTTCTATGATATAAACTCAGCCTGTAGTATGAATGTAATGACGGCTGAGGAATTACATTTGCAGTACAAGCTTGAATTATGATCTGCATGTTTCTGTGCCTTTTGTGTCTTTGAGGGCTCACTTAGATACTCATTAGTGATCAGAGAATTGATTGTGTTATATTGACTCTTTGCTGTTGCTTTCTAAACATTGCTTAAGACGACAAATTCAAATGTGGGCTTGATGGATGTTCTTTTTTTGTGTTACCGTTTTTTTTTTCTGGTCAAAGAATACTGTTTTTATTAAACTTTATTTTTGAAGAGAGTTACAGGCCTCTTTTTCAAGACTAATTTCTACAGAGTATATCAGCTGTTGATAATGTTTGAAAGCTGTTATCATGTATCCATGTGAGGCACATAAATGACAGAATTTGAAAACTCATCTGATTGGTACTGAGTAGCAGGGATTCTGATCATCTGAAGCAAAGGAATCCAGTTGCTGACATGGATGTTTTTACACTGGAATTTTGTGTGTAATTGTGCAGAGATTACCAGTCAGACAGCATTTTTGCTGCCATTTCTTGGTACTGTTCCAAATTCTTTTAAAAAAATGCAAAAACTTTTATCCAAATATAATATTACCTTTGCTGCCTCTAAGTTTTGCTTTTCATTATGAAGAAAATAACTTGAAAAAAGGTTGGAAGAAGTAATTGCATCTAATTTACTACTGAACTTCATCTCATCCATCTTTTTTATCATTGATAAGGTTATTGTAATAATTTTGCCCAACTTTGCCCTCAAATGTTCACTCCTGTTTTTCCATGTGGGATGCAGAAGTGACGAAATTGGTTGACTATTTTAATCAAGGTACAAGACTCAGGTTTATTAATACTCACTCATATATTTGGCTCAGTAAGCCAAACCTGCATCCCTATATACCATCCTGATGAGTAAATGAGTGTATAGATTTAAAAGCTTAATGTTTTATTCAAGTGCAGAAAAAGTTAAGTTTTTCAAGTTACTAGAATTAGGCTTTTTCATATTTATTAATCAGCAATTCAAAGCTGTTATAATGTGTTACAGTTCTTACCCTACACTATTAATGTCAGCAGGAGCTTTAAGAATAATATGCAAGTTATTACTTGTTAATATATAATATTACTTGCAAGTTATTATTCTATATGTGAAATGGAATGTAAACTGTTAATGTTCCTCTCTGGCATTTTGAGATACAATACAAACTAATGAAATAACTTTTGAAAGTGTTGCCAGAGTCTTGCAGTGATCGTATGCAACCTGACTTTTTAATATATCATTTCAGTAGGAAATGCAGGAAGAATGTCAGTTACTGATCAGATGTGTGTGGAGAGTGAGGGCCATGATGGGTACAGTATATCTGTGTGAATAACGTAGTGAGTGATGGAAGTGGATTGCTTGGCACATGAAAACTTTAACACAGCAGAACTACATCTCTAATATTTAAAGCAGAAAGTTGCCTGAACCGTTATGGCTTCTGTTACCTTTTCAGTGTTGTATAGCTTTGTATGTCTTTTATAAAAGCTAGGATTGGAATTATTTATATTATACATAGTATAGATTTGCCTAGCTTTTTACCAGGAGCAAATTGCCATTTTTTCCCCATGATAAAGAATAGCCTGTTTCTAGCACCCATTGACTTGGAGGATGAACATGAAATGGCACTACTTATTAGTAAATTCTTTCTTCAGAGAGGTAAATGGTTTCCTGTAACTGCATGTGTTTACTGATCTGATTTCATATTCTGGATAAACAGTTACGAATACAAGGGTCTTTTACCATTTTTTGGCTGTAGGTTAGTACTTAGTAATTAATTCATAGCCAACTCCCCTTTCTTTACTGAAAATAAGTTCCTTGAAAATTTGCTATGATAATTTATTTGCATAGTGGATCAAGCATGAGAATTATTCAAAGGAATGGTAGGAATTCAGCCTTAAATTAGCTTATGGGTAAACAGGAGAGGCAGACCAGTGGGGCTGAAAAATCATTATTTTTGCTTTACATTAATTCCATGTTTGATCTTACTGCAAATAAATTGCTCTCAAGAAACTGATGCAGTGATTACATTTATTTATGCTGTATTTAATTAAAAATTACAGAACTCATACAGACTCAAATGCATGATGCAGATTTTCTTGAGCTTTATGAGCAAAGTATCACCCTTAAGATATGTTTGACTAGAAAAGCTGTGAGCTTCTGCTAGGCCAAATTTAATTACATACAAACTCCTGGTAACTGTAACCGGTTTAGTTTATTACTTTAAATAATCTTTTGGTACCACTTTCTGTGTGCAAAGCAGCAGAATATAGGTAATTTTTCTTTCTTTTTTTTTT
>VZTH01019676.1:0-50824 GCA_013397815.1 Aleadryas rufinucha
TTGGATGTTCTCTAATAGTTTAAATATATATTTTGATATTATATGAATATATTTTAATTTAATATCTTTTTTAAAATATTGTGGTGCCCAAAACTGCCCTCAGGACTTGAGGTGAGGCTGCCCCAGTGCAGAGCAGAGCAGGACAATCCCCTCCCTTGCCCAGCTGGCGATGCTGTGCCTGGTGCCCCCTGGACACGGATGTCCCTCCTGGCTGCCAGGGCACTGCTGACTCGTGCTTAACTGGCCATGGATCAAAGCCCCTAGGTCCCTTTCTGCAGCCCATCTTTCCAGCATCTCATTCCCCATTCTGTACACACGACCAGGGCTGCCCCATCCCAGGTGCAGAATCTAGCACCAGCACCACCGTGTGTGAGCTCACTGGTGATGTGAACAGCAGTGCTTCATTCCAGGACAAGCCATGGGTGCAAAAACATGGACATGCATGAAAGGAGACAAGCTTCCTTCCTCTCCCTGTTTGACTTCCTTTCCGAAGCACGTGCTTCAGCCCTTCCCACCCTTACACACCTAGCCTTTCACAAATCCCAGTTCCCAGCACATCCTGCACTGATCCCATGTCCTTTGCTGAAATGGAACCTCTGGTAGCCTAAGTGCCATTGAACATAACATCTGACAGTTCATTAGCATGATTTTGTAATGTCTTCTTTGTATTTTACTGATGGGATTTTTTGTCTACATTTCACACTTATTTTCCAAAAAGATGAGCTTTTGTTTTCTTTCTTTCCATAACAGATGTGAGGAGGAGGAGAAAATATATGTTGGTAAGAATTTTCAAATAAAAAGAACTCTTCCTCTTCAAAGAACAAATATGTACGTGACAAAATGTTCTGTATGAAAAACAGCAAGGCACAAAGGAGATCCGCAGCCAAATAAACTAATGACATATGCTCAGGTATTACATATAACTCAAATTCATTTTATTTCAATACACGAGCAAAGACTTTGTTTTTTTTCCTCTTGGCTCTCTACTAAGCTGCAGAGGTTTTTAATGTGCACAGCTCAGTGAGATATGTCAAAGAATGGTACATCAAGTTATCTTCCTATAATTACATGAAAAATGTAATGTAAAATATGAGTGGAGGAAGGAGCTGTGATACATGAAAAAAGAAATCCAATGTGAAGTGAAATTTATTCTCCAGTAGTGTATCCAAGAAGTGCTAAAACTAATAAGCACCAGCAGTTTCCGTGATCCTGAAAAGGTTTGTTGCTTTTGTCTTGATTGCAGCCTGTTGTACTATCAAAAAAACAAGTCAATCAGACACTAGAATATTCAATCCATCTGGGATGCAAGACCTCCCTCCCTCTATTCAAGATGTTATATTTCTGACTAATGTAGCAGATTCCAATGTTGATTTCCCACATGTAATTTAAATGCTAAATTTTGCATATTTCCAGTGTTAAAAACTTGTTAGTTGGGTATGCAGATTATAGGATTAAATCTAACCATCCTTGGAGCCAAAAATAAATCGACATAAACCAATACTCTTTGCTTTGACTCTTGGTCCTAAACTTCTACCACAGTGGTCCTTACTTGGTGTTCTGTCCTTTGTTTCTTTATTGTGATCTGTTGATACAAGTATTTTTAAGAGTTTGTACTGTTTTAGGAAGCACCTACTTTTCAGGAGACAAATATGTGTGTGTGTAGACATATATATATGTGTATATATATATATGTGTGTGTGTGTATATAGCAGAAGCCATATATGCAGACAGTGTACTGTTGTGACCCTGGGGACACATTTCAGTGCAATTAGTACAATTCTCTTGTTCAGACTGTTCCCTAATGTGGGACACCATTTTGAGTTGACCTCATCATTATCTGCATTCTGCCAAATCACTGGATATGCTGCTTTATTCTTTTAAATCTTGTGGTTCTGTATCCAGATCTTCGTTTTCTGGACTTTGCCATGGGAAAAGAAATGGCATTTTAGGAAATATATCTGCATGCTTACCCACATCAGAATTAAGATGCAAATGTTTCATCAACTCAAGAGCTATACACCAAATCAGTGCTAGCTCCAAGTAAGCTAAAGTCTAAAAGAATCCAGGATATTATGCACACATCCATTAGCTCCCTTGCGTACATAACTTTTCACTTCCCAGGCATTTCATTCTTCTGGGAGAAATGAACTGTCAGAATGAGCAGAAATCCAAAACAATCTGCCTGGGTAACTTTGCTAACTACAGGCAGCTTACAGTGCTGCTGCTATTTGTTGGCTGTATTTTAAGGAGACAGGAACAGAGAACAGGAGACAATCACAGCAGTGGCCCTCTGCTTTTCCCAGAAGACCTAAAGAAAGCTGAAGCATGAGCTCAGAAGAATCTCTCTGTGCACTACAGAAAACCATTTAGTACCCCATTTAAAACACCTCACACAACAAAAAACAAAACCTCAGTGTGCCACTAGCTAAGAGCAGGAACAATCGAGGAAGAGCTATTCTTTGCCAGGACCCAAAAGGAAACTTAACTTCCTCCATGTTCACTAGGAAAGGTACACTTTACAGAAGTGCAAGTAAGAAAAAAGAGACAAAACAAAGAGGCAGAGCAAAAGAGCAATTGCATCCATCTTCAATGAAAGGAAAATTCCCTCCTGGCCCTGCCCTACTGGCAAATTCATTTATCTCCAGAAGGTGAGCAAAGCGCTCTAAACAAACAGCTGAAAGAGTTCAATGGCACTACTGCACAAAAGCATTTGATTTCTAGCTGCTGTAACATATAATGCTTCAGAGAAAGGCAGAGGAATATCCACTTCCAATAAAACAATAAAAAAGCTCAGAGGTGAAATTTTACAGTGCTTTACCACCTAGAATAAGTGAGGGAATGCCAAAAGTATTGCAAAAGTTGAAACTACTTCAAACTCTTAGCTGAATCTCATTGCACAGATCTCATTTAACTAAATTTTCTGTATTCTTCCTGCTTTTGAAAAAGATGTTCGGAGTGAAACAGAAATATAGATAGAATTAATCCTATCAGTGCTAAAGATGAAAAATTACCCTAGTAAAGCCAGTCTGATTTTTCCAGTGCCAAATTTTGCCATGTCATATACCATGTATCACATTTTTCCTTTAATAGCAATTGAATGGTTTTTCTGTAAGTTCCTTGAGAAAAATTATTCTGTGGTTTAATAACTGTTGCTGTTGGTCAGCTTTGATATTTATTGAGTTCTCCTTTTAAAAGTTTGTGAGTTTTTACTTTCTTTATTATTCCTAGTAATTCTTGTGGGTTTCTGTATGACTTCTTTCCTTCTCAGTATTTTCATCTTAGACTTCTTGCTGAATGTTTCTTTGAATGTTTTTTAACTTTTTACAGATATATATATATATGCTTAGTTCCTGTATTCTTTTTCCATTAGTCAGCCACTCCAACCTCCTAAATAATGTTTTTTACTCTTCACTGTTTCATATGTCTCTATAACTATTAGATAACAAATCTTCTGAATTAAATACATGTGGTCACTAGTCATTTATGAGTTCATCCAGCTCCCAGTAAACACAAGGAAGTTTCTCGGTCAGTTAATTGGATTTGGCTTAACTATAGAGTTGGTTCTTACCTCTATTATCCATCCAACAAAACTCCAGTGATAGCACCATTAAAAAGGTGACATATATGTGTGTATATATATATATATATATATATATATACACACACACCAGACAATGAGCTTAATCAGCTGTACAGTAGCAATTCTTAGTTTCTCTCCTTAATTCTTCTTACTGGAAAATCTATTATATTCTGTTTAGGAGACCACATATATGTCTTACTTTCTGTCATCTTTCTCAGCTGTTCACTGTATGTTTTGTCACATCTTGTCATGCTGCTTCTCTTTTTGCATAATGTCATCTAATGAGAACACAGTAAGACCTAGAAGCCTTACATTTGCAGCCAGTAAATACATTCCAATCATCATTTTGATTTGAACACCATGTTTAGTTCCTCAGCCAAGTCCTTATCATGGGATATTGTTTACATAATAGTCACATAAAGAAGATTAACACTACAGGTGTGTCAATACTTACATCTAAAGAGATAATGGCCAGAGTTTTTGTTCAATTCATCATTTTGTATTACCATCATTAAAAAAAAAAAGGGGATCTTGCTGTGCAAGGTGTATCATCAATTTTATTGGAAATAGCAAACAGAGATGAACTGTCCATTCTGGGCACCGGTCTGCTTCTTTTTTGATGAATAGATATCCTTGGGAAAATGATGATACACCGTCATTGTAGAGAGAAGAAACATAAATACCAGGCTTAGTGAGGAGTTGCAAATCTCAGGAATTCCTGGTGTATCTTCAAGGGGAAATGGACTGACTTTTGATGGCAACCAAATTCTACCACATCATGCAGATTAAATGTGTTACCAGGACAATAACAAAGCTGTTTGCCACTTTGCTGCTTTGCTTCACAAGTTATTGCCTGGGGACAGCTGTACATTAAGTCAGTGACTTCTCCCAACATATTCTAAGTTTTAAACTCCTTCAGAGAAACAGATACAAAGTGACTAAGGATATTTAGAGATGTAATCCAAGCCAAATGTTAACATCATTTGCCATGGAAGGTAACTTCATACTGCAGAAATTTTCCCAGGGCCCCTCCTAAGCTGCAGCCTGACAACAAATTATGTAGCACAACTGAATGCAAAAATCACATCCCAGTTTGCTTCAAATTCTGACTAAGATGAAAAACAAAGAAGTAATACAAAAAGTTGTGGAGTTGTGGTAAATACCTGTTTCTGTCAATCCTGAAGGGATCCAGAAATCCCTTTGCTTGTTATCTTACTTTCATGTAGCTAAGAGGATATATAACTCTCAAAGTGTAGAAAGCAAGAGCAAGAGTTAGAAAACTAGACACTGTTATTGTTATTATTGTTATTGTTTTTGTCGTTGTTGTTGTTATTATTACTAAATACTGTTTTCTCCCTAGTTTTGACCTATCGAGAACAAAACATTGATAATTAGAGCAGATAAACTGAAAGTAGTTGCAGTGTAATACGTATCTTTAAATGTTTGATTTTTGTTTTGGTTTTTTTTGTTTTTTTTTTCTATTCTACTAGTAAAAAAAAAAAAAAGAAGGTTTCTTACATTTTGTTAAAATGATATAGTAAATTTTTGATTTCTTGATATAATTCAACACAATTATTTGTTTTTAGACAATCAATTTCTACTCAAATTGGATTCAAAGCCTGAACTAAACTTCTCTTGCAAGCTGTACTACTTCTTAATTTAATAGAAAAAGTCTTCATGTGACATACTTCAGATGAAAGAATGATATTCCTGGGCCAGTTCTAAAATGCTAGGAAGAGGCATGTATAATAGTACCATTCTCTGCACATAAAGCACAGTGGTGCGAAGAGGAGCTACTGTAATAGTGGTAGTAAAAATTGAAAGAAAACAAAATGTAGGGAAAAGAAAAGGCAATTTGGGTGTTTGGCTGATTTAAAATACCCAAATTAAATAGCAGCCAGGGGCACTTTCTTGTATCTACACTTAGCAGAGGTACCAACCCTTTGACTTCGGTTATGGATCTTTCCTATGATAAACTTCTCTTTGAAAGGTTGATAAAGACTATGCAGTGTTCTCTCTTTAAAATCCATTTTAATGTCTTATCAGGTACAGTAATTTTAACATACAGAAGTAGCAGGCATTGCTCCTGCAGCTTAGAAACCTGTTGTAGAAAAGTAGGCAACAGTAAGGGCCAACACTTTGTGTCTATTAAAATTCACAGCCGAGACGTCCTTGCTGCACTTCCCCTGCTAGGGGATCCTATGTGGTGGTTTCATTCCTTTAGTGTTTCTATGGAAATGCCCATTTTCCCAGCAGACTCAGGCTATTAGAACTTCGATTGCCCAAAATGTGTTCAAGAAAACATAGAATGACTTTTTCCTTTTTTTGGTTTTTTTTTTTTTTTTTCTGGTTCAGTTTTAAATATGGACTTGGAATTCAGCCTCAGGTACACTGAATACTTAACACTTCAAAGCCTGTGACTATCTCTGAACATAGCTGACCTCTTCAAGATGAATATGTGAGTAGTATGAAATTCATATTATCCTTTGGGTAAATTTGAAGATAGAAAAAATGCCATAATTCTTACTATTGCTTTCTGTTAGTTTTGACACAGATCAAATCTTAATTTTTTCAGTCACCTTCATAAAGTCATAAAAAGCAAATAATTAAAAGCATTCCAATATAATTTTTTGGATGTAACAGGTTATTCTACCTATTTATTTTTTTCCATTGGTCAGATGCTGACTATGCCAATAAAAATTATGCGCAAAAGTAAAAAGAATTTTTTTAAAAACTGCTGCTCCTGGAAGAATCTGCCAGGCACAGACTGTGAGCATCATAGATAGGTAGAGCAAGTAGTAGTGTGTTCTAATGGACTGGAGATATAAATATATGATATTGTTTGGCCCAGTGTCTGCCACCCAGAATTTTCTATGAGCACGAAGAGAGATAAAGTGGGATAGAGAAAAGGAAGTGAGGAAATCCTCCATGTATGTCTTTTAAAAATGCATAATGATTCACATTTTAGCAAAATACAGCTGACAAAGCACAAAATATGTTGATACTGGCAGAGATTCCTTATAAGAAAGTAAGAAACAAGGATAAATTCAGTAACTATATGTGTTAATAACTCCACTAATGGGAAAGTAGAGAAAAATAAAGCTTTATTTTAAGCTTTATTTAAAGCTTTATTTTAAGCTTTATTTTAAGCTTTAAGTTGTTTTGAAATCTTGTACAAAATCTGTTAAATTAATTGTAAGAGGCATTAACATGAAAGACAAACAAGCATTAATGTTTAATATGCATTGAAACTATATAATTTAGCTGTTTCAAAACAAATATTTGATTGTGTGAGTCCATTAGGGGTGCAGTTTATAAACTCCTATTAATTGTTTCTTTCAACAATAACTAGAACAATTGCAATTCCCTTTCCCATTGAAATTTTACTGAACTCCCACTTTCCTGGATTGGTTAATTTCCATCAAAAAGTTAATGTCCAACAGCTATTCTGGAGGAAGGAAGAGTACCCTGGGTCTCAGCACATAGGGATGTCCATCCACAAGAGAAGAAAGGATTTAAAGTCCTCTTATCAGGCAGTGATAGCTGCAAAGAACGTTAGAGCAAAAGCATTTAAAAGTTTGCTTCTATATTGAGGAATTCTTGGGGAAGAAATGGCTGAAAATAAGCTGTACAAATTGCTCCAGCAATAGTGGCAGCCATAGCAACATGAATGGAGTTTATATCTGCAATCAGGATCTGCGTGTATCTATTTAAGAATGTCAGTTGTATTCAGTAAAGCAGCCAAGGAGTGCTGCCTTGCATGAAAATGTGTATGTGACAACTTAAGTTAACATGTTAATCTAGTAAACCTGGCTGATTCCCTTTCCTAAAAGCCTTTGAGCAGTAAATATTTTCTCTTGGTCTCAATAAATTATCTCGTTAGTGATATGAAGAACAAATTAGAAACAATTATTCACTATAATTCCCCAAAAGCTATTGAGTGTATTCTATTTTCTTTAGGAATATGCACTCTACATAAGTATATGAAATAGAATCAGAATATGTCCAGAAGATTTTTTTTCCCCCATTGTTTCCTTTTTAAATTAAGTCTAAAATAAACTAAAACTATATAGGATTTTTGGTCTAATATGCTAATCATTCAGTCCAAAATTTTCCCTTTTCAAAAGCATTCTACTTCATAGATTAAGGTTGTGTCAAGTGAAATGTTTAGGAAAAATATAAGTTTTTCCTAATACTTGGACTAACATATGGCAGATGGACCTTCATGCAGGAGAATAGTTGAAAGGGAAAATAACAGTTCCTACACCAAATATATAAAGTTGAGGACAAAGTATTGTGGGATTGTCTTTCTTCTTTTTATTTGGCTCTTTCCTGCCTTCTAGCACAGAGGACACTCAGAAGTTCTGTCTATAAGATATTATTTAATACATTTCCTTATTTTTCTATAGTGCTTCAAAAGCACCAAGTACGTCTGGTCCATGTTGAAATTCTGGGAATGTCATAGCACGAGGAAAAGTTTCACTGGGATTTTGCTATAAAGATTTTTGCCTAATTAGTCCCTGAGGTGACCAGGCATATAAAATAGTTGCTAACATAAGGCAATACCAGGAGTATATTTAACAAACACTAAGGATTATTATCATCTTCCCTTTCCTTTCCAGCAGCAACTGTGAAATTGTTAAAGAATCACGGGGCTTCTGAGAGGCTGAGGTGGGAGTGCAAGAACACTTCCCTTGCTCTCATCCTCTTACTCTTCACCTGTATAATTTAATAATTACCTTAATCAAATCCTGTTTGAGTGATTTAACCTCATGCTGAAAAAGTGCAACAAGAAATATGGGGAGGCCATCCCTACCCTGGTTAGTGCAAGTGGTTTCAGAGTCCCAACTCCTTCACAGTCACTCTCGGGAACAGCAGCCCTGGCTCTGGCCAAGGAAGGGTCTGTGTCATACAGAAACCTGCCTTCTGCAGCAGCTGCGTGCAGGTGTGTAAGGAAGAGAGAAAATAGATCAATACTGCAAAATGATCCTTCACCCAGCAAGTTCTGCCAGCCAGTGTTTTAGCTTTGGAGGTTTCTTGGACCTGCTGTGCTTTTTCTACTTTTAAAAAAACTTTCAATGCTTGTCCAGTCTTCCATCAAATCCGTGTGAACTGTCAGGATCTACAATACCCTCAGCAGGGGTTTACACAGGTCTGTTTCTGTGTGAAAAGCTGTCTCATCTTGCTGTTTTCAGCCGTGTTCCCCCTTACTTTCATTCTTTCACCAGTAGGCTCCTAGTGCCTGTGTTGGAACACGTGACAAATAATCTGTGCTCCTGAATTTTATAGATCTCTCATACCATACTCAGCTTAGTTTTTTCTGATTAGGCATTCCTAAACAATTAATTTTTTTCCTCAATTTATTAATCCATCTTAGATCAGGGAAGTCAGTGCTTCAAAGAAAAGTGAATTGTGGACTTAATGTGGCAGTTTAATGTTGTTTTCAGAGATGTTTTTATTGTTTCTTAGTAGCTTCTAACATTTGGTTTAGTTTTGTCAGCTAATGAGTTTTGAGATCAAGTTTTCACAGAACTATCACAGCCCCAAGATGCCCTTACATCTTTCACGAATTACTTAGCTTAGGAATTATTTATACACCTTTCACTTATGTGTATGTCTATGACAAATTTTATTATTTGTTTTACTAACATTTAGGATTAAAATTTCCTTTTGGAGTTTATTTCTTTCTGCTGTCTTCAGCGTTATCAGTAACTTGATATGGCAAGAAATCTCCTTTTTATTAAATCTTCTACATGTTTTCTTCATTTTGATAATTGAGTATATAATATTATCAGTTTCCCATTGTATTTGAAGCAATTATTTAGCCATATCACAGCATTTCTCTCAGTCTATGATTACTTGGTTTCTTTAAAGATCTTACATTTTTATAGGGAAAGTCTCTTGAAAAGTAAGTCTACTGGGTTTTTAACCTTGTAAAGAAATTCAAGGGGCTTGCAAGCAGGTTTTTTTCCAGCAACTCAACTCCTTTTTTTTTTTTTTTTAAGATTTTCTTTGATATGTTTTTCTTTTTCATAGACATTTGGTTTATTTACCTTGAGTTACCCGAATAGTACCTGGAAACTTTGTTCCTATTCCCTTTTTTTTGTGGTGCAACCTTTGTCACAACACAAAAATGGTGCTAAGTACAATGTTAAAGATCCTTCAAATAAAACTTCATTTTAAAACCTAATTCATACTCATTGCAGATTCAAGCAGATTTTCTGACTCCTCCACTAGCAGTTCCAGCATGGATCTCTGGATTTTTCTCCTCAGTGAATACAAATTTTTAAAAATCGCTACATTTCTTCAGAAGTCTTCCCTCTTTGAAAGCTCATTTTATACTGGTCATCAGCTGACTACATGTACAGGCTGCAATATTTTTCCCCTAGGCAGATTTAAAAACAATGTTTATCTAGATTTTTTTTTTTTTTATCCTCCCAGAATCTGATTTTATTTTCTTTATCTGAGTGCAACTTCCTACTTCTGGAATACTCTGCTTCTTTCTAATACTTTCCCTTGCTCTTCTACTTAATCATATCAATTACTTATTCAGTCTCCATAAGTAATGTGCCTCACTGATGCCTCACTAACTGTGGGGTGCTCTGCAGTGTTCTCCTCATGCTTAAAAGGATTAAATTTTAGTTATCCCTCTTATCTGCTTGTTAACATTTTCATAATTTCATCTTTAAGGTGAAGTGCAGTCACAGAGGTTTTAGTTTGATTCTGTGGGGATATCAAATTATAATACACTGTGTTTGGTATTACAGAATAATTTAAGTGAATTATTTTGTTTCAGATCCTGCACACTACTTGGGATGAAGTAATGAGTTTTATTTTCTCTCTTGGGCTACATAACTGCTGTGCTTGAAACAATCAGGGGTATTGTATACAATGTCCTTTTCTGGACACAATCTACATTGGAATGTGAAAGCTGTCTGGGCACTGATAAAACAGATCTGCCAATAATGGTTCAAAGGTGTGCCCAGGGAACATCAGCCTGGACATGAGGAAGCATTTGTTTACTGAGAGGGAGGTCAAACCCCAGAACAGACTGACTGGAGAGGGGGTCCATGACCCAGACCTGTCTGTGTTCAAGAGGCATTCAGCCAATGCCCTTTTACAACATCCTTGAATTTTTGGCCACCCCTGAAGTGATCAGGCAGGTGGAATAGGTGATCATCGTACATCCCTTCCAATTGAAATTGTCTTTCCCCCTCTCACCCCATCATCCCCCATTCAGGGGAAAGAAAGGGTTTCTAAGTTGAATCCAAATGATTTTTCTCCTGTTTTGGAGCAGAGATGACATATTGTAGAGACAAAAAAAGCAACATAAAATGGTGTAGTGATGTTAGACTGTACTGTGCAGACTAAAGCATCAATCTATTTTTCCAATATGATAAATATATTATAATGTTCAGTTTGGTTACATCTGGAAGAAATGTTAAGATATCTGCACTTTTATTTTCAAAGATATATTTGTTACCTATTTGTTTTTCCTGGGAGAGAGTCAATTTGCTTCATAGTAGCTGCTGTGGGGGTAAGTTTTGGATCTGTGCTTAAAAAAAAGTGTTGATAACACAGGATTGTCTTCATTTTTTGCTGAGCAAAACTTCCACAGAGAGGAGAACTTTTCTGCCACAATGTATTAGATGCCAGCCTTCAAAACAAGGATAATTGGCACAATTACAGTGGTAAATAAATGATAATAATTAGGTACAAATAGTCTGTAACACTTAACTTTACAATAGCATAAATCTGTAGATTAGTTCTGAATATGTAGTTTATTTAATACATACAAAAAAGGTATTACTTCTTGATATTCATACTTCTGAAATCAGTTAACTAAAAAAAAAAAAAAAAATTAAATTCAACACCAGTGAACCAAACAAAAAATCCAAACAAGAAAACTTAATCACCAACTGCTTCTGATCTACCACATATTTATGAATCTCTGGGCTGCCTTTAGATGATGACTACCTTTGAACCACATCTGTCTGAGCCTGACAGAAGCTGGTGACCCAGGTTTGTAGAGTTATTCATTACTGTGCTCTTGACACTTTTAGTCTCTCTGATCTGCTGCAAGTGTGATGTCCCCTACTCTGTGTGTGTATACAAGATATTTATCACGTTTGAAACATTCACTGAGATTTTTGGAAGTGACAGGTAAAGGAAGATATTTAAAATTGTCTGCAGGTGTTCTGATAAAAAGTGATTAAAGCATTGACAAAGTTGTATAACAATTCAGCTTATGACAGTTTTACGCAGCAAACAATAAAAAAGTAATGTTTTTTCTCTCACTGGACCAGCACTTATTAGACCAAATGTAACTGTTTTGTGGTTTCGTTCTGAGTTATGTGAAGACTCTATGAAAATTAAAGGTGATTAATAAAAAGAATCCAAATCTAGCGCGGACCCACAGTTGTGCTGTGAGTCACAGTTAGTCATTGTAGGGGCTTGAGAGCTGCACAGATGTCTTGACTCCTTCCCCTCCAAAGGATGGGGAAGAAAATAAGAAGGAAAAGCTTATGGGCTGAGATAAAAATGGGGAGATCACATACCAATAATCATCACTAGCACAACCTCTACTTAGGGAATATTAATTGAAAATAGCTTTGGATAATGAGAAACAAAGGCAAATCAAAACAACTTCTCCTCCTGCATCTTTCCCAGCACTCCTTCATCCCTCCAGACACCTCACATGGCAAGGGTGGGGTTGGAGAGTAGAGGGCTGTGTTTAGTCCATGCAAATTTGTTTCTGACATTCCATCCCGACAGGGGCCACTCTGCAGCCCCCACTGCCAGCACCTTGGTGTCCATTCCAGTAGGTACAGCCATCTACAAAGTGAGGGCATCGTGGCACTCCGAAATCTGCCCAGTTTTCCAAGCTGGATGAACCATCACTTCTGATTTCCTGACCTTACTATCACGTGTCTGAGAGAAAATAACTACAGACTTAATGTCTCCCTGATGGGATGTTTTGTCAAATTGCTCCTTGTAAGCACTGTTGTATAGTTATCCCCAAAAAGTTGTCTACATCCAATCAGCTTAAGCAAATAAATATTTGGCTACTTTCAGGTGGGTAGTACCTAAATGGGTACAGGCTCAGTTTTGAAATGGCAACCAATTTTCAGTTTGATAAGGCAACAAATATTTTTATTTCTATGGAGCAATTTGGATGTTGCAATAACCTTTGAAGAAGAGATAAGTTGTTCAGAAAACTTTAAAGACTTCAATCAAGAATTTATTTAGTTGTAACAATCAGATTGGTCACTCAGCCCTCCATAGAAGGGCATATAATCAGAGCTTGACCATCAGCCTTGAATAATCACCAGCATCAAAACCCCTCAGTAATCTAAAAATGTTTTATCTATTGCATCTGTTAAAATTGTATTTCCTAAAAAGGCAGTCAGCAGGAAATAATGATTAGCATTCCCTCCAACAAATTGCTTATATAGACTGTTATTTAGCTGCTATTTTCTTCTGTTTTCTTCTTCTTCTTCCACTGTTCTCCATCTGGTTTTGTTGAGCTTAAAACAAAGAATGTACAAGATCACTGTATAAAGGAGGCTTTTTTTCTTATTCTGCTTTCACTTGCATGGCACCTTTCTTTTTACCTCTGAAGGCATTAATATCTTTTTCATTAAATTTTTGTTGGAATATTTTGAAATATGGTCGTTAACTTGAATGGTTGTTCGAGGTCACACATTGCTTGAGGGAGACCTCTATTAACATGTAAATTGCAGTTTCACACCAGTGGCCTCTTTAAAGTCAAAGGGGGAATAAAGTTTTTAGATTGGAGTTGGACAATCAGCATACCAAGAAGGAATATGTTTAGAGCTCTAGGAGTTCAAGTAAATATTCCAAGTGGATTTATTTCTTTAAAACCATACAAACCACTACATTAATGAAGGATTTATTCTTCCAAGTGGTAATGCTTTCTCGAAGAATGGTTTTTTTCTATTTTTCCTTGTCATTGTTTTGCTCTCTCTTGCTCCATAGAAATAGACGTTTGGAAGGACTGAGTCAGGGGTTTGACGTTTTTGTTGTCAAAGCAGCTGTGCCATGTAATCAATGATTAATGTTAAACCATGTCTTGATGAATTTGAGTTTGAATCGTGTTCACGCAGTGGACATTCTCCCTCCAATTTCTGGTCTCCTGTATTGAGAGTGATTGTATTGACATTTGTCCTTTTGCCAGCAGTGCCTTAACTTTACCTCTTTATTCCCACTGGTGACTTTGGGCTTTTGCTTTGTATTTGGAGAATGCAATCGCATACTCCTTCAGCCTCTGCTTTACTAGCTGAAACATGCCAAACTCCCCTGGTAACATCATGTGTAATAGGATGGCCACTGACTTTGTGTTTCTAAGAGGGCTTTTTTGAGTTTAACCTATTTAAATATCTCACCGCATGTAATATTCCTCATAATTTTACAAATTATTATTTTATGGTAATTATTCTGCTTGTGGTGTTAATCCATATTCAGCACGGCTTCTTCAAGGAAAAAATCTGTGGGGGCGAAAAGCCCCAGGGAGTAACTACTTTAATTACTTTATCATCCTTGAGGAGGTGTGATAAAGAACCTAAAAAAAAAGAAAAAGAAAGTTTATTTAGACAAGGGTTCAGATTCCTTTAAAACTACCAGATAACAATATAATTATAGGCAATATTATAGTAAACCTCCTCCAAAATTTAAATCTATGGGGGTCACCAGGGGAAGAAAAACTCCAACCCCCCAAAAAATTAAAACAACCAATCAAAGACTGAAACCCAACAGACCACCCCACACAATATGACTTTTGAACTTACATATTGATGTTTCAATAACTGAAGTCTCTGACTTTCCCTATTCCTGATAATAAAAATATTCCTGATAATAATTCCACATTTCAAAACCAAGGTGGTGTTTTTAAAATCTTTTTTATAAGG
The DNA here is from genome assembly GCA_013397815.1 of Aleadryas rufinucha. NCBI lineage: Eukaryota > Metazoa > Chordata > Aves > Passeriformes > Aleadryas > Aleadryas rufinucha. The sequence continues at coordinate 14,509 of VZTH01019676.1, forward strand.
CATAAAAATTTGCTTAATTTATTGTAAGAAAGGAAAACATTTTTTTTTTTAAAAAGGATCAGAAACTTACTTGTGCCATGTAAAGTAAGATATGAGTTTAAGTTGTGCTTTCTACACAAGGACTTACTTTTTACATATTTATCCATTAGATAAGCATATGTTTCTTTTACTAACTTTACTTTCTATAGCAAAATACCCATTCTACATGACATTTTATTAATTGTATTATTATTTTATTATTGTATTGAATTATATCAGAAGGGATGGTAGGTATGCTTTTATCAATTAATGAAATTCTCTGAAGATGTAAAACAGATCAAAATCTCCTTTAAGTTTGCATTTGGCAGGTGCTTTCCTATTGCATCTGGGGACTTGTGGATTTGGGTTGTTGGTTTGTTTTGTTTTGGCTGCTCACAATTCCAGCAGCATGTGCAGCAATTAAATGTCAGCACCATGTGTGTTATATTTCCCTGATCAAGAGCTGGTATGTGTGTCTGCAGCCTCCAAATTCCTGGATTTAATGTGCAGGGCATCCTACAGATGTATCAGAGGATTTTATATAAAAACCTTTTGCAAATATCTTATAGAATAAAAAAATCCCCAAATCAAAACCAAATAAACAAAACCAAACAGAAAAATCCCAGGCATGCAGCTGTAGTGAATGACACTCTACATTGAATCTTTTTCTGTCTCAAAGGTAACTCGGCATCTGAGAACTTTAAAAGCAATGGAAATCTAGGATGAGAGGGATTGGGCACCTAAAATGTGGCTGCAGAAACTGGCCTTGAGCTGGGCAAAATGTAGATAGCTGTAGCTTCAAATAATTAATTGGGAGAGCAAGAGGTTTCACAATGAAATATGGATATGTGGGGAGATGTAATATCATAAAGAAAAACCCCTGAAATCATAGAATCCCATTTGTAATGAGCACAGGGTACATTCAGGCAGGTCTGAAGAATCTGTCAGGATTATAAATGGGGTGACCAAAGCTAGCCTAGCACTCAGATGCAATGAAATAGCAGGGATTTGTGAAAAGGAGAGATTTCCCCAGCCCTTAGTTTGTCTGTCAGTGGCCCAGGAAAGCTGAGTCCCTTGTGCCCAACCAGTCTCTCAGTGTCCCCTTATGGGGACCCTTCACTGAACAGCCCTGCTTGATTGGAGGGTGGTTCGACTGACCTGTTTAGGGGTACCCCACAGCATAAGGGAGACTCCTCAGAGGGTGTTCCCTCTCTATGACCCCTCGGCAGGGTTTCCTCTTTGTCTGAGTGTGTCAGTCACCCTGCTGGTGACTGCCAGTGCCCATGAAGGACTCACACTATCAGTTTAGGGAATAACACTCTTTATTAATATAAAACTGGAACAGGTTAATGCCAGTGATAGCACCTGACTGCAAAAAAAAAAGCAACACACACACAAGATCTAATCCCAAATAAAAGTATTCAGCATACATTGACCGCTTTTTACCCAACAGGTGCTACATGGGGGAGAAGATGCCTTTAGCCATTTGACTGAATCCAATAGTTACAATGGAGTCTTCCCTAAGTTTTCCCCATTCTCCAGCTACTTTTACACTATTTCTTTGTGTTTAGGTGGTGGCTGAGGGACTCGAGTCATACTGTCATACTGTTTTTACTGATTGGTGTGAAATTTTCTCACTTCACTTTTAAAGAGACAGTCAATAAAGTCTAGAGCACATGCCCAGAGAGGGGTGGTGATACCCTGAAGGGACAGAAAACTTGGGTCTAATTTTACAGTGCTCTCCACTTCTCTTGACAGAGAATCATAGAATGTCCTGAGTTGGAAGGGACTCCCATTGATCATCAAAGCCCAGCTCCTGGCCCTGCACAGGAATCTTCCCATGTGCTGACCTCCTTTGGACACTCTCTAATAGCTTTATATCTTTCTTATATGGTGGTGCCCCAAATTGCACACAGTCAAGGATCTCATTGCTTTATTTTTTTGTTTGTGCTAAAAAGGAGAGTAAGTTATACAGAAGAAGTTCAGTTGTGCCATTCGAAAGTTACTAAGTAATGTTTGGGTGAAACACACCTGGTGCTGTAGAAATTGGTTTTTGACATTGAGAAATAAAAGATGAATTCATTAACCTTTCCTACATTATTTGTCTGCTCAGGATTCCTTAATGAGAATATAGTTACAACAGACTTGTGTTCATAAATAATTTACCATTTGTTGCTGGCAAATTCAGTTCTCAAAAAACCCAAAAATATTCATTTTCATATTTTGAGTGCAAATTGCACCTCAATGAACCACTATTTCTTCTGGAAAATGAAAAAACTGAACTAGCAATGTTTCTGATGCAAATCGATTTTTTAAAAGCCAGGCTAACTGGTAAAGGAATGTGCTTTCTATTTTGTTTTTTCTTTCAGTCAGTCACTACTTAATGAATAGTTTATTAATCTTTTTTGTTTCTATTCATGCCCTTAACATATTTATGTCTGGATTCTTAAATTGTTACTGTAATTCTACTGGCCAACTGCCTGAAACACAAGGGTTCCGAAGCAGACATAGGTAATAAATATAACTAAAGAAATCTGTCTGAAACACAAGGGTTCAGAAATAGACATAGGAAGTAAATATAACTAAAGAAATAATTTTGATTGTAAATGTTGGAAAAATGATTCAAAAGAAGTTTTATTTTTTTCAATCTCCATTTTGTAGTCTAATAGCAATTGCACCCCAATTTAAATGTTTTACAATATTTTTAAGATTATGGTCCCTCAGTATACAGACTCTAACTCTAGCTCTCCCCTGGAAATAGTGGGGAAAAATATTTTTGATATACTGATACAATAATTCCTAAATTTTTATCTAGTACCTTTATATAGTGTGTTGGCAGTGAGATGTGTGGTAACACAAGTGGACAAACTCTTAAAAATCATAATGAATTGCACATTAGCTCAATTTCCATTGCATAACAATAGATCATAGGGTTTGAACATCATTACTATAAGTGAAAATGATAAAATTGCAATTATGCATATATGGACTTATCAAAACAAGGCATATATTATTAACACTTTAGAAATGCTATATGATCAGCATGCTTGTTGTTGGGTTTACAGTTTTTTAATTGATGTTACTGGTACCTCAGTAGCCACACTTTATTTCCATTTTAATCTTAGTTGGTTTTAAAACATATATACAGCTTCAATGTGCAATTGTAAAGGACACAGATACCCTGCCATTTTTAAAGATAGGTACTAAAGCAGATAGACTCTCTGATTGTTTTTTTCTTGCAAATAGTGCAAAATTATTATATTTTTATAATTATATAATTATAAATAAGAGGAACACAGTCTTAGCGCAAATTATTTCTATGTGTAAAAAAAATCTTCTTGGATATATTTTATTGACCTTCACATGGGATCATGATAAAAATCAATACTGAACCACTACTAAGAAAAAATTCTTTTGCCTCACATTCTTCATTTCCAAAATAAACTTACCCTTATGGATAAAGAGCTCACCTCAAACAAAGAGATAGATTGTTTCAAAAAGCAAATAGAAGTTTTCATTTCAAACATGGATTTTCTCATTTCTCAGAATACAAGATTTGGGTAAAAACCATAAAGTACAAGTGTATTAATTTCTTTCTTATTTCCATATCCGAGAAGTAGCAATTTTGTTAGAATCAAAGTTCCCAGCTGTACATATAAATCTATTTGCCTGTTAAACCACTTTAAATAACAAGTGCTGTAGAGATACTGCTATGGATTGATCAGTTGTAGCTCGTAAACTAATCTTAACACCTCAAAAGTTTATCAGTAACTGAAGCAGGAAAATTATTTTGGTGGCAACAAATGTAGTCAGAAAGTAATACTGTTGTCAGTCTTTTTCACCCTGAGTAGTTCTGCAGTGTTTTTGGATTTCAGATCCATAAAATTAGATCTTCACTTTGTTTTCTGTTCTTTCAAGCACTAATTTAACATGCTTTTTTTAATACCAGATAACCATTCTTCCTCAGTAAAGTGTAAAATCTTCAGAGAGCTCATTATGAGAAAATTTGACCTATAGCAGTTTGATTCTTTTATATGAACTTTTGGGCACAGTTTTTATGCCACAGAAGTGTATAAGAACAGCTATTCAGAAAACGTGGAAATGTTGCTTTCAGAAATATTGACACTTTTTCATAAAATAGCACTTGAAAATTGGGTGACTACACAGACATTCATGTGGTCCTATTCTGAATTTATAGCATGTTTTGGATTCAGTTCAAATCCGGATCTAAACACTATTTCCTTGGCTACAGTTTTCTAAAGGCTGTCTTGAATACATGTAATTGAGATTGTCACTTGCGTTCTTTGGATGACCTGAAAAAAACCCAAAATTGAATTCAGTGAATAGAAACCAGAGTGATAGCTGCCTGCCCTGTTTGCAGCTAGATGTATTCACTCAGGCTTTTGCTATTTCAGAAAACCCTCAAAGTGATTCCTGGTCAAGCAGAAACCCCTTTCATCACCTATTGTGAGAAGTTCTCTTAACCAGACAGTCCGCTCATCCACACTGCACCCACAGCATTTCTCACTCTTGATTTTGTGGCTACTACAAGGATGTTTTCTGCATTTTAGTATCACTCCTATGATTTTGAGCACCATGTTATTATATAGAGAGATTATGGTGATTCCTTCATGGAAAAATTGACTCCTTCTAAATGCCTGCCATGTTGTTATATTTTGGATAATTATAACCTGGGATTTAATCCTGGAATTGACAAGATTTAAATGTTCTTCTTTCTAAAGTTCTAGAAGAGTTTTGTGCTGGTAGACCTGCAGAAGTGTAGATAGTGCAAAATAGATAATTCATCTCGGTACTTTGGCAGGTAGCTGGCAAACTGAAAAAATGAAACCCTAGTCTGCAAGTTAAAGATGAAGTTTTAAAGTCAGTGTGTGGAAAGGAAATATTAACATTGGCACACTCATACATAAAATTCTGGAACTTGCTGGTAAATCCTACAATTTTAAGTTGCCTAATATTCAAAGTTAAATTTAGCTACTTTATTTTTTGTTTTGGATTGGACATGAAACTGCAGATTGAATTAGGGCTGTTTCTGAATGTATATAATTGGAAAATACCTCTAATTTTTAAGCTTGCTGCAAGTTCCTTTCTTAATAAAATATATCATGGTGTGAGACATTGTGGTAAATACATATATTTGTTTAAGATTAGATTCCTAAAAATTGTTAATATATTCTAAGAGAAAGAGCCAACTACATTTTATAAAGCTTTTGGAAATAAAAACACCTTCCCTATTTGAGCTTAAACATTTTTCTGTCAGTGTGAAGCCATTCCCCCTTGTCTTTTCATGACAGGTCCAGATGAAAATTTCTGATGTTTCTTCAAGGGTTTTTTCTTTCATAGCAGACTCTCTAGCTGTTTAAAAGCAAATTTTTGGTCTATGGTTTCATGGCTGCTTATCATTCCTTGCACAGCTTATGTTTTTGGGTAGTCCTAATTTTTATTGCTTTTTCTCAGGTTTTTTTTTTTAATTTTGTCTAAATTTAGGCAAATCTGTTTGGTTTCATGTCATTCATGCCTCGTGAGGTTGCAATTATTATTAGGGGACAATGTCAGCAACCTGATGGTAGGAAAACACCTGCACCACTTCTCATTGCAATGAGATGGAAAGACTGACTGGTCCTGCCGTGCCCTCAGTGAATCACTGTGCATCAAAAGAGCCAGTATGCAGAGAGACAATATTTAATTTTCTCATTACCATATAAGATAATATATGCCACATTTCACTTAATTAGACTAGCTGTTTTATTGGGGTGTCTCCCAGAGAGTCCAGTGAGTGATAGGGAATAGCAGAGGCTGAGGCTTAATTGGAATGCTATTATCATAAATCCCTCGCTTCACTTTTATTTTTAGCAGGGACCACTATGACTAATACCATCTAATTAAACAGTGTTTAATTGGGTGTTAAAAATCATGTAGATTTTATATCTGATAGTATAGTAGGTGCCAAGTAATAATGATAAGAACCCTTATCAAACAAAGAGCTTGCAACTGGTGGGAACAACCTCTGTTCACAATATTTTAATTACACCAATCTTCTTGAAATTAAAAGTTCTGAGTAGGTGTTGGATGTGACAATATTAAAGATTAGCAGGCAAGGCTTCAGGTTCATGCTTTGAGATAACAGACTCAGGGTACAGAAAGTACCAGCTGGGGTTTTTTCTCCTCTGTGTGGTGCAGAACACAAGATGACTAAGAAGGGTGGCTGTGGATGTTTTGTCCCTGGAAGTGTTCAAGGCCAGGCTGAAAAAAGGCCTTGAGCAACCAGGTCTAGTGGGAGGTGCTCCTGCCCATGCCAGGAGTGTTGGGACTAGAGGTTCTTTAAGGTCCCTTCCAAGCCTTAAAATTTTATGATTCTATGAAGTTTCAGCATATTTCAGTTTGAACAGAATTTATTAATTAATTTTGTGAACACACTTCTGTGAAAACTTGAAGGTTTTATACCGGTGCTGAAAGCAATTTCTACCACTGATAATTTTGATTATTAGATCTAGAAAATAACGGTGCTAAAAGAATTTAGTATATTACAGAAAAAAATAAAATATTTTCTTTATATGTCCTCTGAAGTATTTGTGTGAAAAATTGTCTGTGGTGTTTGGGGGTTATTAAACTGTTTTAAAAATGCATCAGACTGTATTTTCAAAGTGAAAAACACTGAAAAATTAAGATTGGTCTCACTAGTTATGTCAATGCTAGTCACAGTGTCACTGCTAAGGAAGTAGTTGTTAGCTACTGGATACCACCAAGTTGGTACATACCCTGTGGTCCTACTCTGGCCTTTATCTAGTTCCTGGGGCCTGAAATTGGGGATAAACTTTGGGTTGTAATTCAGCTACTGCACCTAGAGGTTTTCTGACCTACAAGAAAATAAATCCTGACATAAATAAGAAAATACATGCTGATTATCAATGTGTAAATCTTCTCTAATGAAATAATTTTGGAAGCTGACAGTAGTAAAGACAAGAAAAACGTTTCAGATGCTTTTCTATATTGCTTGTCACAGAAAATCTCCACATAAATGATGTCAGGAGACTGGTTAGACTGGCATTGTGCTAAGCTAAAGCTGTCTCAAGGAAGTGGGAGAATAAAACTTTTAGAGCCACAAGAGTCTCATGACTGTGGATGTATGCATGTTTACACTAGTCATACATTTGCTCACATGATCATTTTAAAGATTTGGTTTATACACCAGTTTATGAAGCATTCAAGCAACACCTTGTGGTGAAGTCCAGAAATGTTTGATGCTAGCTTGAAACTGAAGTCTTTGNCCTCTGTGTGGTGCAGAACACAAGATGACTAAGAAGGGTGGCTGTGGATGTTTTGTCCCTGGAAGTGTTCAAGGCCAGGTTGAAAAAGGCCTTGAGCAACCAGGTCTAGTGGGAGGTGCTCCTGCCCATGCCAGGAGTGTTGGGACTAGAGGATCTTTAAGGTCCCTTCCAAGCCTTAAAATTTTATGATTCTATGAAGTTTCAGCATATTTCAGTTTGAACAGAATTTATTAATTAATTTTGTGAACACACTTCTGTGAAAACTTGAAGGTTTTATACCGGTGCTGAAAGCAATTTCTACCACTGATAATTTTGATTATTAGATCTAGAAAATAACGGTGCTAAAAGAATTTAGTATATTACAGAAAAAAATAAAATATTTTCTTTATATGTCCTCTGAAGTATTTGTGTGAAAAATTGTCTGTGGTGGTTGGGGGTTATTAAACTGTTTTAAAAATGCATCAGACTGTATTTTCAAAGTGAAAAACACTGAAAAATTAAGATTGGTCTCACTAGTTATGTCAATGCTAGTCACAGTGTCACTGCTAAGGAAGTAGTTGTTAGCTACTGGATGCTACCAAGTCGGTACATACCCTGTGGTCCTACTCTGGCCTTTATCTAGTTCCTGGGGCCTGAAATTGGGGATAAACTTTGGGTTGTAATTCAGCTACTGCACCTAGAGGTTTTCTGACCTACAAGAAAATAAATCCTGACATAAATAAGAAAATACATGCTGATTATCAATGTGTAAATCTTCTCTAATGAAATAATTTTGGAAGCTGACAGTAGTAAAGATAAGAAAAATGTTTCAGATGCTTTTCTATATTGCTTGTCACAGAAAATCTCCACATAAATGATGTCAGGAGACTGGTTAGACTGGCATTGTGCTAAGCTAAAGCTGTCTCAAGGAAGTGGGAGAATAAAACTTTTAGAGCCACAAGAGTCTCATGACTGTGGATGTATGCATGTTTACACTAGTCATACATTTGCTCACATGATCATTTTAAAGATTTGGTTTATACACCAGTTTATGAAGCATTCAAGCAACACCTTGTGGTGAAGTCCAGAAATGTTTGATGCTAGCTTGAAACTGAAGTCTTTGTCCAGCATTGCCTTTGGAGAATCTAAATATGTTGTGGAATGCAGGTTTAGCTCCCTAGACCATGTGCTTTTTACATATGTATCAGTTTTCAGTGGTCCCTAAAAAAGAGAGCATCTTCTCTTAAATTTATAAATGGCAATAAGCCATTGTTACTCAGAAGGACTTTTGGCAATAACATGCAAACTCGTGGCTACTCACAAGTGTTGTTTCAATTTCAAGATATTGAATTTTTCTACATGCAAAAAAAGCTGTACAGAATACCCCTTAATTGTTGCTGTTGAGACGGACGCGACATGCACGAATCACACATTCCAACTTCAGGCAAAAGGCAAAAGCATTTTTTAATTCTACAAAGCATCTTTTATACAATCTCTTGGCATTCGTGCTATGTGTTCACAGGCTCAAAAGTTAACACCTTACAGACATGACATGCACGAATCACACATTCCAACTTCAGGCAAAAGGCAAAAGCATTTTTTAATTCTACAAAGCATCTTTTATACAATCTCTTGGCATTCGTGCTATGTGTTCACAGGCTCAAAAGTTAACACCTTACAAACTATTGGTTGCTTGCACTAACACCCATCCTAAAGTGAAAAACAGCCTCCCACGAACAGCTGTGTGTTTTTCTTCTTTTGTTTTGTTTTCTTGCTTCTGTTGATGCTAAAATTCTCACAGGTACAAACCAAATTCTCAAAGGTACAAAGTGATTGTGTGGAGGTAGATGTCTGTGAGGCTTGCAGAAAAGTTGTCAGTTCCCACACTTAGTGAGAAAAATACATTATTTTCTGAAGTCTGTGAACTCCGTGATAAAATACTTGGGTATTACCATGAACAACACAACTACAGTGAGACCTTTATAATGTCTGCTTAGTTTTATATTCCCCTTGGATAAGTTCATTGACACGATGTTGCAGTTATCTCCATCAGCAGTACTAACAGATTGGAAAGCCATTTGAGGATGTGAGAACGGGGAAAGTGGCTGGAGAGGTGACAAAGTGTCAGAAATCCTGGCTGTCAGCTGTGACCTCCCAGGTGTGACACTGCCCTCAGGATCTGTGACAGGTCCTGTTGCCCTGGATTAATGGTTTAGCTAGAAATGTAGGGTTCATGTTGTTTGTGGGCTTGGATATAGGACTTGAAAGATAGTTTCAGTTAATAGTGATGGTTTTTTTCCAGACACTGAAGGAAGAAAGCAAATTTTGGAAAGGAGGAGCACAACTGTCCCCTTCTTTTCTATGAGAACTGTAATGAAGGGTACCCTCCCACATGTGTCCTAAGCTACAACAAACAGGACTCCTCAAGGATAACCCATTATCTAAATTTAGAAGCACAGCTATGTAAAGATGTTTCTTAAGGGTCCGAGCTGTGTTTAAAATCAAGTGTCCCCTACTTCATTAATTCCAAATTAAAAAGTACATCTGCAACATTTTATGAACATGAAGTTTCTCTTCATGTGAAGAAATAAATAATGAATAAATATCACTGCTACCGATATAATCATTCCATATGAGCAAACAGAGTGTGCAGACAATAGAATATGAGGATTATAATCTGTCCAAACATACATAGCAATTATAGACAGGTCAAAGCTGTTTCCAGGATAGCTGGAGCTCACAGTGATTCAGCTGAGCATTATGTTAGTACTCAGCATAATTTCCACACTCAGTGAACAGCATATTGCCTAAAAATCATTGAATAATTGCAAAAGTTGCAGTGTCCACTTTTGCTGTTTTTTCATTTCACTAAATAAAAGGAACAGTGAAAGCCTATACATATTTTGCATCTGGAATATTTATTACTGAAAGCCTACTTAAATTCCAAATTTTAATGAGGGTTATTGTAATAACCAATTTCCAATTGTTTCATTGATATAGTTTTTAATGAAAAGCTGCTATTGCATAATGCTCTTTACAATTATGTTCATCTTCTGTCAATACCCTGAAGTTCATGTCAAAGGCCATTCTGAAGATCACCATTTTAATCTGTAATTGATGAAAACAAACCACATGTATTAGTACACAACTGGAGTGGAATTACTACAGTATTTGAGAACACACACACAAGAGTCTGTTTATACCAGACCAAGATTTGAATTGAAGAAGGCAAATATCTCAAGATAATTTCAGGTCCATCTGTGGTGAATGCTTTATATATATATATATATCTCATTCTTTCAAAAGTTACAAGAAAATACTCATTAGTAAGAAATGTACGGATAAGAGTCTAGACATACAAAGAAAAGGGAGATTCATACTATTTTTAACATATCCTACTCAATTTAATGTGAAAATACACAAGTTTGGTCACCATTGCAAAGAAAGTCCATTGTTTTGGCCCAGTGTTTCTAATATCTAGTAAATCCATAGGGAAAAAGCAAACCAAACAAAAAAACCACCCACAAACAAACACCAAGGAACAAAAAAACAAACAGACAAAATCCCATACCCAAAAAAGCTAGAAAACAAGCAAACGAAAAAAAAACCCAAATAGTTTAGAAAAGTATGAAAGTTTTTATGTCACTGCAATGTAAAGTGTTTACCTTACTAGACAATCCTTCCACTCACAAAAATGGTGTGGTTTCAGGAAGAAAGAATGTGACAAAAGTTTAGGTGATGTATACTATAACCATTAAGATTCTATCAGAATAATGCAACCAATAATGAGATCACTGAGCATTGCCATATTGCATAATATATGAACTCAATAACAGATAAAAATAGACATGGAAGCTATGCAATCACTTTCCAAATAAATACTGTGTGTTTACTGACAGGGCTGGGAAAAATCTTTATTACTATTTTCAACTTTTTATTAATAAAGATCAGTAGACCCTTTTGTGTGTTGTGTGTGTGTTTGTGTGTATCAGGGTGCAAAATTTATATGAATATTTAAAATAATCCAAACACATAAGCAAGAGACACTGAATTCTCATCAAACTTTCAGCCAAATTCAGACACATAGATTCTGACACAGATTTAAGTCATAATAAAAATAATTTGAAGAGGAGGAGTCATTAATTAGTCATTAATTTTGTCCAGCTCCTCTCCAAGTACAGTTTGTCTGAATCACAAAATGTAGATTCTTATAGAGAAGGAAAATCAATTGAAATTGACTGATGATTTGACCTCCACATTTTAATTTAACTCAAGAACCACCCCAAATATTGCTGAAAGACCCAGTTTGCTAAAATAGTTTAATCTACTTTCCATTTACATTTTGTATTAGACATTATACACAAATGCTGATGTGAAATTATAATTAAAAAATGTCTTGTAGATGAAGGAATTGCAACAGTGATGCATATCCTTCATAACCACTCAGATGTAAACCATTATAAGAGATTTATCCCTTGATAAACAAAATACTTCAGCCTCCAGCACCACTAAACCCAGAACATATGGCTCTTTATTAATTAATGAAGTAGAGCTTACAGGCTCCAGCACCACAGTCATACATACACAAAATAATGTTGTTTATCCTGAAATTCTAATTACTTTAGAACCATAATTCAATTAGTATTATTAGTTCTTGAGCACTATGCTTCACATTAAAACAGATTCTAAAAGCTGTAGTGAATTTGAATTAATAATTTGGTGCAATTGCTACTAACATAGCTATTCTCTGTGGCTGACCTTTAGGTTATTGCACTTTAAAATGAAATTCTCATGAAATGAAAAAGCAGACTAGATCTATGACATACTGTTCAATCAACTATATGTATTCATTCATTAGCTCCTACCAAATGCAAAACACAACTCTATCAAATATATATTTCAAAAATTCATATTACCATAGTACATAATCCTATGCTGTAAATCTTTGAGTTGCACTAAAAATAGCTTTGAACTTTTAATAAGTCTTTTTTTATCATCCATTAAGTTTTGAATTATTTTTATTACAGTTTCATAGATATTATGTGAATTAATTTCAACTGACAGAAGCTCATAGTGTTTTTGACTGAAAGATCAACTTTGCTAAGAATCTGCATAAGAATTTGGAGATACTGAATCTTCCAGAAGAGAAAGAGAAGATTGAAAGATAATGAAAATTAAAAGTATTCTCCAGTGAATATTCTGGCCTATACCTCCTCAGTCAAGAAGTTTAACGGTTTGGCTCCTGTGGAAACTTAAGCACCCACATCCATGCAGCATGAAGATTCCCAGTTAATGCTTTTGCTGAAAAAGGGACCAAAAACATCTCCATTCCCTAGAATCCCAGAAACATGGGATGGTTGGGTGCAAAGCACCGCCGGAGAGCATTCAGTCCAACTCCCCTGCCAGGGCAGGGTCAGCCAGAGCAGGTGAACAGGAACGTGTCCAGGTGGGTTTGGAATGTCTCCAGAGAGGGAGAATTCAGGACCTCCTTGGGAAGCTGTTCCAGTGCTCTGCCACTCTCAAAGGAAAGAAGTCCTTCCTCATGCTTGAGGTGGAATTTCTTGTGGTTTAGTTTACAGCCACTGCTCCTTATCCTGTCCCTGGGCACCACTGAAGAGTCTGGCACCATCCCCTTGGCACCCACCTTGGAGACCTTTGCATGTACTGATGAGATCCCTTCTCAGCCTTCTCTTCTCCAGACTAAACAGGCCCAGCTCCCACAGTCTCTCCTCATAAGAGAGATGCTCCAGAAACCTCATCACCTTTGTGGCCTCTGCTCGACTCTTTCCAGTAGCTCCTTTCCTTTCTGGCATTGAGGAGCTCAAAACTGGGCACAGAACTCCAAATGTGGCCTCTCTAGGGCCTAGGAGCAGGATCCTTGACCTGCTGACCACACTCTTCCTGATCCACCCCAGGATACCATTGGACCTCCTGGACACACTGCTGGCTCATTGTCAACCTGTCATCCACCAGGACCACTGGGTCCCTCCCAGCAGAGCTGTTCTCTCTACACTAAACAGAGAACAGAGACCTTCAGGCTGATGTCAGTAGGCACAAACTCCATCTGATCTAAGACCAAGCTGGCAACTACATGTTCTCTCAACTGTTCATCGTGGCAACATCAACTTTATATGGGAGGGAACAAGTGAGGACTTTGCAGTGACCTCCTGGGGCTTGGGACTGACTCATGAGTAACCCATTTGCATAGGTCTGCACTCACACTTCTGAGATGTGCTAAGCCACCCTCCAAAAGTTCTGAGGTCCCATAACAGTGGTGGAACTGCTTTTTACACAATCCCTTCCTTGGTTTGAGAACTGATAGTTTTCAAACATTTTCTCAAGCTGAATGCTATGTATTCAGTGTATTTTCACCTATGCAAAATATTTTCCTTTATTTTCAGCCAAATGTCTTGCTAAAATGATTTACCATCAGCATGAATCCATCAGTGCAGAAACACTAATATTAAAAACAGAAAAATAAATTTGTTGGCAGGGAGAATTTTTGTGACAGCAACAAGTAGAGAAGATAGAAGGATCAAAACAATAACTAATGAGCAGCCAAAGATACATAAATAATACAGTATTACCTTTCAAAACCTCCATTTGTTATGGCATTTGCTGTGCATGACAATGATAATATAAGGTTTAATTTTTTTGTGATATATTAATCTGACAAACAGTTCTTGAAATCTACATTATTTCTTTCAGTGGTGAAATCTGGTCCTGATTTTTCCTGTTTCTTTTTTTCTTTAAAAAAAGAAAAAGAAAAAATACAGAAAAAAAAAATGAAGGCTTAATAAAAAAGTGTTCACAAAAAAGTGTTCATTTAAACCAGTGCAGACACCTTTGCCCAGTACAAGCTATTTATTTTATGTTAACATATTTTAAGAGTAGTTTTCAAGTTCACAGAATCATAGAATTATTTGGGTAGGAAGGGGCCTTAAAGACCATCTCATTCCAGTGCTCCTCTGTGGGCAGAGACACCTTCACTGGACCAGGTTGCTCAGATCCCCATCAGCCTGGCCCTGAACACTTCCAGGGATCCAGGGGCAGCCACAGCTTCTGTGGGCAACTCATGCCAGGGCCCCACCACCCTCACAGGAAAGAATTTCTTTCTAGCCTCTAATCTAAACCTTTTTTTCAATTAAAACTGTTTCCCCTTGTCATATCACTATCTATGTAAAAAGTCCCTCTGTTTTATAAGCACCAAGCACTGGAAGGTTTCAATGAGGTCTCCCCAGAACCTTCTCAGGATGTTTTTCTGCTTTATTTTCCCCCCTTAATACCTCAAATCTTTCTAGAAAAAAAAATATCATATTGTCTTAAGTCGCTGTGGTGTTTTCTTGGTAATTTTATAATTTTCTTCTTCTCGTTAGTCCTATTTAACATCACATATTATTCAAGGTAACTGCATGCCAGCTATTTCCTGTAACACCTGGACATTTTATTTTGTTGCCAGATGGATGTGATGATACAGAACAGAACACTGGGAGGTTGCAGTAAAGGTATTTGGGGGATATTATTAGTGAAGTGTTTTGTTCGCTCTTTCTTAGCTTGAAGCTACAAAGAACCCCCTCTGAGACATATTTGCCAGTTGTGGTCACACTACATCTTCCTGAAGGATGATAATCATGGGTTGTCATTAATATTCTGTCAGCTTTTTTCAAGGTTTTTATAGCAGTCACTGAAAATGAGACATCCTAAATTTCTCTGAAGTCAAATTTCATAGTTTATGCATTAACAAATAATAGCAGTTAAAGCTCCCCCTGTATCATTTGCCCACTGCTGCATGCAGGCTATTAATGTAGATGAAACTTATTTCACTCTCAGAGACCTTGGTGAATAATTACCTTTCAGATCAAACTTGCCCTTTATGATCTTTTTTATTTTACTTTTTTGGGAAAATTATTCTCAAATTACTTTTGAAGCAGATTTTGTTTCTTCTGGGTACTTCTGTAAACAGGAGTTAATGGATCAAAGAGGCTTGACATCAGACAGGTTGAGGTCAGTATCAAATAACTAATCTTGGTACAGCAAACAACACATTCCCTGACATGATGGAAAAGGCTTCTGCACACTGCTGTGGTAAAATGTATTTTCATTACAAGTACATATTTAAATACAGCAATCTGCTGCACTTTACAGAGTTTTAAAATTGCCATAATAAAGACATCAGGTATTCTCTGTCATTTATCACACGTTCTTTGATCATTTTATACAAATATAGATATGACAGGGGTAACTTAGAGTGAGCTAATCATAAGGACAGAGACGTACAGCTCAGAGACTTAAGGTTTTTAATGCATCTGTGAAGGGGGGTGGGAACACCAGGTAAACAACAAGTACTATTTTTCAATGTGCTTGCATGCCCTGTATTTAGTATATACTGACAGGAATATGATCCTCTGTTCCAGTTGTCACTTATGTCACAGACACAAGGAAAGGGAGCCCTCACTGCTGTCCTTTGGTGGGCCCAAGTTTCCACACATTGACACCTCTCTAAAGGCTCAGGCTCCCTACCATGGCAAACCCTGGGCATGGATATTCCCCTCACAGTGCTGTCACCTTCATTAATGCTCTCAACTTAGATGGTTGAAACTTGCTCCATTTCTGAAGCTAAAGAGAAGTTATTGACTAGGTACTGTTTACCTCCTGGTTCTCCTTCATCCCACAAATTTTTGGAGGATGAGGAACCAGTTACCAGTTCAGCTGTGCTTCTCTGTTTTGGTTTCTTCCTGTTTGCACTTAACATCTTAGAGCAGGGCAGATGTGGGCCAGAATTGTTGTGCAACCATCCAAAGTAACCATCCCTGCTTGATTTGTTTTCTCAGCACATACCAGTGTCTTCTATTAAATTGGAGCTGAGCAGATGCTTGAAGAGGTGTTAGGGTAGAGGAGTACACACACACAAAAAGCAATTTCCCATTTTACCCCATCTGTCTTGAGCTGCCTGTCTGCTGTAGATGAGAAGATGTAAACCTGGCCACTTAACACAGGTTTACAGCTTTATATCCCACCATCATTTGTAAAGTGGTTGGGATAGTGTGGTCAATAAAGCCAATATATTTGTTTTATAGAAATAAACCTGTTAGAAGTGGCCTACGTAGCAGGTTATTATTTTCTTGAAAAGACACATCAAAAGGAATACAAATGAACCATAAACTTTGCCTCAAGGCCCCTCCTGCTCTGTCATGTTGCAGCTCTCAAGGCTGCAGGTAGGCTGCTTTGCCTACTTCCAGCCTGCAAGGTCTCCTGTCTGCATCTGGAAGACAACAGACCTTTCAAGTTTTCATAGAGCCAATAATCTCTGAGATAATTCAGTCAGTTCTGTTTGGAGTAGCATGCATTCAGTTGAATGAGGTTTGGGTATGAAAACGAACACATACAGTTTCAGTCTTGCACATTTTTCGCTTGCTTGTTGTTTTTGTCACAATATTTTTCTGCCTTTTTAAATCTTTCTTTCCCCTCTGTTTCCCCACCCCTCTCATTCTCTCTTTCCTTTGTTGATAGTTTTGATCCTACACAGTTTTCTCTGCCTCATGTCTGCTGTTTAAACAAAACATCTCCTTTCTTCTCATTCAAAGACATTCTACCTTCTGCCTACCTCAGAAATCTTCATTTCAATTCTCTCTGGCTTCTCCTTCCCACCTTTTCCCCCTTCATACACAGTTCTGTTGTTCCACTCACATCATGACTCTGTCACCAAACTCAACCTCTACATCCTTTCATCTTTCCTCCCTGAATCTGTTTCTCCTGTTCTTTCTGCTTCTTCCAGAGTGCTCTATGTCATCTTTTACAAGATCACTAAATCTTAATTGCATCTTTTCCTTTTCAGCTCCTGTCTTTTACAGTGCAGAAAAAGGGAGAAAAATTTACCCTCAGAAGGTGAAGTTTAAATCCGGAGAACAGAAGCATTTCCAGGAGAGAAAATTTTCCATGGTGTAAACAGAAATGTCTCACACTCTGAAAGTGTCACTTAGCTGTCCTTATTTTAGAAGGTGTTCTAAAATGTATTTTCTACTCTGTTGCTTATGCAGATGGTTAAATCCAGAGTCATGCATTGTTTCATAATTTGAATTGCCCATACTCTATTCCTTCCCTTAGCTTTCAGTGCAAGTTTTTTTACTATCTCTACATATGCATATTATTTACTTGCATTTTCGGTGGTTTTGATGCAATGAAAAAAGAAGAAATTCATGCTCTGTTTTCTGAATATTGTATTCTTAGGAGGATCTATGTGACTTCTGCTTTCATTTTTTTCATTTTGACTCAGAAATACAGTTTTCTTTTTACCATTTAAACAGTAGGACACAAAGATATGCAGTAAGTTTAGATTTTCAATGTCTTCTTAAATGGCCTCATTCAAAAGTCTGTGAGAGAAAGTACTTATCCACTTTCATGGACACTTTACTGGTCAAAATGTCCATATATTGAGACCAAAGAATAAAGTTTATTATGCCCTGAGGATGCCTTACTAAAGATTACCAGTATTCTGTCACCTTCTTGTTGAAATAAAGCACACCTTGGGTTGTGTATTTCAGCACATCTTTACTACTATAGAAGAAATGAATCTTTAGGCTTAGCAATAGTCCACAGGAAAAGAGATATTTGAACTGTAAAATGAGTGTCTTGAGCTGTACCTAGGAAGGTGGTAGAAACTAGTGAAGACCCTTGAGACCAGGGGTGGTATTGTCACTGCTAAAGGATGGATTAAAGTAGGGGAGAGGCTGTGGAAGTTTTTGAAAAACAGGTATTATACAATTCTTGCAGTGGAGCATTCTACATCATAAAAAGCATTTAAATATATAGGTGGCAAGATGATGACTGTTTATAGCTTTTATTCACTGTGCACTGACTCAGATTGAAAGATAAATACTGAAAATGTGTCAGTGCATGTTAGGAGATAAAACAATTATAAGAACTTTCTTTTTTCAGTGAAACCCTTTGAAAACCTCTGAAACATTCCTTTTATATTTTTTTTCTGCTTTGCATTTTAGTTATATCAGGTAATGAAAGTAGAAAAGGCAGGCTTGACTTTTGAGTCTGAAGTAAGCTAGAATCTCATTTGGAAAGCCATAGAAATTACAAGATAAAGTTTAAAAATGAAGTGATGTTCTGTGAATTTAAAGACAGTCTGCACAACATTTCAAACTACTTACAAACACTGACTCTGTTTTGTTAGCAGGATCCTGAATAAAGTCTCTGGCACTGTTAATGTCCAAAGTACATTCAAAATGGGTATTAATGTTAAATTTCTTGTTACCATGGATGGAAAATACTGTTAGAGAAAGAAGATAAAAATTATTGAAATGCAAATTCTACCTTTGAAATGAAGGGAAAAGTTAATTAGAGTCATTATTTGGGAGCAATAAACATATCCACTGCACCCTCTATCTCTCACATATTTTTTGGCTGTTTTGATCAGTGTTTTGCTGGGAAGGATGGAACTGGCACCAAAGGTTGCCAATATAATTTTCCTCCCTTGGTGGGAAGCCCAGAAGTCTTTTTGTGTACGTGGGGCAGTTATCACCATCTTTCTGCAACCCTAAGGCACCACACAGAACCCTTTGCTCACAGATGGAGCTGTTTCTGTTGCCATTTATCTCTCCCCTTCCCAGGAGTTTGTCCTCTGCGCAAGACAAGGCAATGCCTTCTCTCAGACATTTTAAATACCTCAGAACTCAAAATCACCTAGAATTTCCTGCCAAAACATTGCAGTAAATTTTTGACTCACTGTAGGAAGACAGAGTAGGGGCAGAGAAAACACATGGATGTAAATTTCAGTATAATTCTCTATTATATCTTTGTTATACTCTGGTCTTCTGCATGGACTTTTGAATTAATTGTTTGAAAAGTTGTTTGTTGGACATTTTCTTCTTACACAGTGGTTACCAATGCTTCTAGACTATAAATTATGGATTATGCTTAGTGTTCTGGTGGGGGTTTATTGAGAAGAATAATTGGGTTTTTTATCATACAAGACTGAAAATTATGTAGCCCAGATAAAATGCATGCAATTTTCTGTGAAAAGTCTTGCGCTTTTGAAATGCAAAGATTTTCATGTTTTTCCTCCTGCAAATACATTTTTTAGCTACCTAAAACAGAAAATCAGAACAATTCACATTTAAAATGCTAAAACCAAATGTTTCAACTTTCATTTTGCTTTCTGAAAATCCCTTTTTGCCATGTTTGCCGCAAATTTTTGGACAATGAAGTTTGTATTTTTATGCAAATAAATTACTATTTAGAAACAGACCATATTTGTTTCATTATGTAATTTTTTTTGGCAGACTTTGGAATTCTCAGGTGGGCTGTGGATTGAGCATAGAAAACGTCTATCTATGGGTTTGTGTCTGTCTGCATTCCTTTTCCCATGATTTTAGCCATTTTTCCATGAAATGTAGAACTTGTAATGAAGGCATCCTTGCTCTGCCTATTATGTGCAAACGCTTTCAATCTCAGCTGTTTGATCAGCAGAAATTTTATGATTTGGGGTTTTTTTCCTCAAACATTCCTGGGAAGAGGAGCCTGCCTTGGCAGATGTGCAAAGACAATCGTTCCTCATTCTCATCCCATTTCACCCCTGGAATGCTTCCTCTCCCCCACACATTTTGAATTGTGTAAATTCCACATTATATAGACTGCTTATAAAATGCTTATTTCTATAACAGACAGAGAAACAGTAATGATGACTGGTTCAATCACAGTAAACTGACTCATATTTAAAGTACCTGCAATAAGTGACAATTTTTCAGGACAAAAAGTATAATTCATTGCTATGTTCAAAGTTTATTAAGATAACGTTATTATCTACATGGTAAGGATAATACAAATAATATTTATTAACAAATTTAAATATAACCTAAGAATTAAGAGAAATAATCAAATCTTGAATTCCACTTATACATGATATACTTGAATTGAATTCCCTCAGTGTTTTCTAATAATATTCCAATGAAGGAGTCACTGCTCTTTCTTGTTACTAGTTTAACAGATTTTTACTTACTTACTAAAATACTAGTACAAATACAGTTTGCCTTATAAGTGTGCTTAATATTTTTTCCTTTTTTATAACCTGAACATTTCTATAATACTTTATCAGTTATATATTTTTAACTTTTGCATTTAATGTGCTCTCTTAGCTTTTTAAATTTTATTGACTATCAATTTTAAATATATTTTTGTTAAATACAGTTTTTATCAGATTCTTCTTACATGTATGGATAGGAAAATTATTTCCAGACCATTTATTCAAAAGAGATGTAGTCTACCCTTAAACAGCTTTGAAGCATCACAATTGTTTTAGCCTGTGTACCTGCTTAATTGGAGAGATTCACTCTATTTCTGGACTGATTTAATAACTATTATTATCAAAATTACCCAGACAAAATCATTCTATTCACATATTGAACTGATGTGGCAGTAATGATATGCTTGTCTGCTTTTGTTATAATGTTTGAATGTTCACTTCTTTCTGAAAAGTCGACAGAACAAAGGTAAGAAAGTGAAAAGCACTGAATGTGCAGCTTAGGTCTTGACAAACCACAATATATTTTGTAGTACAAGCATTATTTACTTAAGTCATAGAATCATAGAATGGATTGGGTTGGAAAGAACCTTAAAAATCATCTTGTACCAACACCTTCTACTAGACCAGATTGCTTAGAGCTCCATCCAACCTGGCCTTAAACACTTCCAGGGATGGAGCAGCCACAGCTTCCTTGGGTAACTTGTTCCAGTATCTCACCACCCTCACAGGGAAGAACTTCTTCCTGCTCCTCCACTGAGTTTCCCATCCTACATTTGCATTTCGGTAGGGCCCTGATGGAGCTGACTTACTGATTGGAGTGGCTGGAATACCTTTGTACTGCTCTTCAGGTGTTCTGCTGCTGACCTGTGATCCCTCTCTAGGGTCTGGGCATCTCTTGTTGTCCCTGACACCAAACTGGTAGAAGTGGGATGGACTGAGGTTCCCCTTCCCCAGCAACTTTAGTTAAAGTCCTTTTTACCTCTTGGCAAACCTAATTTTTTTCATTTTCTGAATATAGATGTTTAGCACTTTTAGTAGCAAGAAACCCCAGCTACTTTCAAATTTTGTTCTGTTCTGTTTTGAGGATTCCTGTATCTTCACATTTGACCAGATGGGTGGGAACTTGTGACTTGACAACAGGTGGTGGCCTTTTTAAGCAATTATCTGCCAGACAGGATGTAAACCCAAGGTAACTGAGGCAGAAGGGAATTTTTAAATGAAGCACAAAAAGGAAATTTTTATTGTTATGTATGTACTATAAACATACAAAAAAATTACTGGTGACACCAAAGAATTGATATCTTATTTTATGTATTCAATACCTTGTCAGTAAATTAGGAAAAAAATTCCACAACTTTCTATTCTATTTGTCAACAGTCAGACAACTGATCCTATTTTTTCAGACTTCAAAGCTCCTGCTGTAAAACACACACAACCACTGTTTTGAGAATCTCCAGCTGCCTACAAGCAGACTCTTCCTTTAATGAGCTAATGGCTCTTGTAGGATTTTCGCTATTATCTTCTTTAGACTACATTTTAGCAATCTTATTTAATATCTATTCAATCACACACTGAAATGAGGGAACAAAACCCCTTCAGACAGCTTGATAGCTCTGCCAATGTAATTTTAGCATTGGGACTGCTTATTTGATGTCAAAACCAGGAAAGTGAGCAACTGCACAGGACGTGAGAGATGTTAGTTAAGGGTGTGTGCAAGTGTGCACTCTTCTGTATGGCCCTCTACATGTAATAGCTGTATAATACAAAGAGTTTCCATTCTTTGTAATCTATTTCTCTCTTTTGACAGACTCCCACTTTGTTTTACAGTCAAAATGACAGAAACTTGGCAACTACATAGTGGTATTTCCTGGTTCTTCAGAAATCTAAGGCATTAGGGTGACATTTACCTTCCCTGGAAATGCTGGAGATGTGGCTTTTGTTGTGAATTTCATCTGTGTTAAAAGGGTATTGGGAAGTAATTTGTGTCATGTGGTGAGTTGAGGTGTGGGGTAGATGTTTCTTGAAAAATATCTTCTGTCTGTGAAGTGCTTCCCTTCACAGTTTGCTTCAGACTCAACTGAGCCACGTTTCTTATCTTCACTTTTTGATTATATCAATTCATATTATTTCATAGTGAATTTCCAGAAAAAAAAATAGAGAGTAAAGGATATCTCTTCTGTTGCAGAGAAAAATATTGAGTGGCTGAGGTCAGTTTTTCTATATAGAAATCTCTAGGAAACCTCATAAATCGGACAAAAGAAGGAGCACTTCACTAAGCATATGTGTGGAGCAAAAACTCTGGAGGAGGATATTTTTAATAATCCAAGTATTTACTATTTATCCTCTACCTTTCTTTTTTATGTTTTTTGTTTGTTTGTTTGCTTTTTTGGGTTTTGTTTGTTTGTTTGGGGTTTTTTTGGTGTTTTTTGTTGATGTTGCTGTTGTTGTTTTGTTGGGGTTTTTTTTTGTACTGCGATGCTTAAGAAAAAAATTGAGATATTTAAGACATAATTCACATAAACTACATCTTATTAACGTATCTTGAGGATTTACTCAGCAAGAAATCAAGCACTACAGACTGTCATTCCTTTTTTATCACTCCTACTTGTTTGAAGGTTGCCATTAAATTTTCCTGCTCAAGCTGTGTATTCCTGCTCAAGCTGTGTATTTGTTAGCCAGTGGTTCTCTGTGTGCTGTGCTTGGTGCATACACCTCTAACTTACCTCTGTATTTGAAATTCACCCAGCAAGAACTGCTTTCTGTGCTTTCTATTTTTAGCACAATTTTCCATCTGCCCTATCAAGCTGAGTGGTTGTATAAACAATGATATGTTTTCCCAGCTTGGCTTTGATTCTCAATTAAAATACAAATACAAGGGAAAAAGGATGCTTACTCATTTTTATGGATCCTGAGTGTTCATGTACTCAAAGTATAAATTTTCTGTACAGTTCCCTGCAAGTAGGCAAATATAAAATATCAGTTCCTGTGGTTTCTGAAGGAGCATAACTTCATAAATCTGAAATTTGCTTGTAGAGTGAAGATCTTGATAAAGGTTGAAAAGACTAGCCAACCAATATATGTATGCTTTTCCTCTTCTCCCCCTCTAATCTTTCTACAGGAAGAAAGATCCAGGGGAGTGGCAGAATTGCTAAAACCTGCAATGGATTACTTATTTTAGCATTTTAAAAGTTTTTATTTTATCCTGTATGCTCTTAAAAGGAAGATATCTTTAAGAGAACTACAAATATTACACTATGGTTTTGCTACTTTTCCTACTGTCCTCGGCTGTTTGAAAATATGAAGCAAAATGAAAATGTAAGAAGAATTCAAGCATGAAAGTGTGCCTGCTTTTTCTGTTTGGCAAGTTAAGGCCAAACATCATTATCTCCTTGGTTGCTTTTGAATATTGCACATATTCTTAATAACTCGTGAGTTATAAATTTTTGAGGTTTTGATCCTCTGTTCACCTCAGGAGTCTGAGCTGGAAACCACTTGAGAAAATCAAACTTCAGAGTCAGTGGGTGGGAAAGGTGGTGCTGTGAGGACCATGCAGAGCATTGAAAGGGCTGCTTGAGAGGTGACCATGACTGCCAGGGCTGCCAGTCACCATCACAAATACTGATAACGACAACACCTCTGTGTTATCAACACTGTTTCCAGCACAAACCCAAAACGCAGCCTCACAGTAGATATTATGAGAAAATTAGCTCTATCCCGGGCAAAACCAGCACATAAATGAACACAAATATCTTTAAAAATAAAAGTACAGATAAGAAAATATTTTTTACAGCTATAATCAATCTCACCATTATAATATTTTATCGGAGTATTAGATTATATATTACCTAAGAAAAAACAAACCTTGTCAGCTCAGCTTTCATTTTAGGCTTTAGAGCTCCCCTTGTCTGCAGGAAGGACAAAAAAAAAAGTGTAAAAGTATTAAGTAAACTAAAATCATAACACAGAACCATTTAATTCCTCTCATCTTCAAGGTGTTGTTGGCTGGAGGGAAAAGCTACAGTGCAAAACACAGTAGTCATTAAAGCTTATGGCAATGATCAGTGAAATACGTGTAAGGAGAAGTAGCCTCTTGAATGGTGTTCTCTTTAAATACGTAGAAGAGGATAAACATATTATTTCTCCTTTTTTTAATGTTTTTATTATTCTGCTAAGAAAACTCACTTTGTGAGAAAAAATATTTTTTAGGCTTTAAAGATTCCTCTTTAAGCACTTTCTAAGCTCAAAATATAAGTAAAAAAGGGTAGGAAAATAGTTTGTGTAGTGCTAGTAAATCAGAGGACTAGAATACAGTGCAAAATTATACTAAAAAATCCATTCATGGTATTAACAAAAGATTTAAAATGTCTCTTACAATAGGCATTTAAAAAATAATTGCTTTCCATTACATACAATAATGGTACTTAGCTGTCCTTGCTGTGTCACCCTCCAGTGCAAAAGTCACACAAGTAACTCAGATTTTATTTTAAAATTTCAAAATAAAAACAGTAATTAGTAAGCTCTCTTCTACCATCCTGCATCTGCTGGGCATTAGAGGAACTTTATTCCAAAGAGCCTTAAGGCTTCTATCTCTAATTGTTGAATTAGAGACTAGACTACGAGCCTTTACGTTTCCTAAAACAGAGTTTTTAGATTGAATGAAGCAGATGGATACATCAATCAAAATTTTATTGGGCTATTTTATGCACATGTTGGTAAGTTTCTTTTGCTTTATTAGGCTGCAGTATGGTATTTCTACACTAATATGTGTGCAAACATTTCTAGATGCTGCTCTAGGATACTGCCATCACCAGGCCACCTAAAGATTGAAAGTATTAGCTCTTTAGTCAAAAATCATCACAAAAGAAGCAAGCAGATCTGTAGTGATGCCCTTATGTAGTGAGTTTCATTTGATTTTAGTATTTAGCTGAATTTTGGAGATGGAAGGACAGGTTATTTATACCAAATTATTTTAGGATGATGACTGAGAGCATCTTATGTATTTATTTTTACATTCTTAAAACAGTTGCTGTAATTTCAAACTCTGTATTTTGATTTTTAATGGTCTGTAATAAAGCATGAGACAAGGTATTTTTTACAGTGTAAAAACAGTACAGAATGGATTATGGAAGTCTGCATGTGTCCCATTGTTAGAATCTGTTATGTGGAATATGAATAACAAAGATTTATTTTGTAAATGTCATGAGGTAAATAAGATAAACAGAAAGGATAGTTTTGACATTCCACCTTTCTGATTCCTGCTCTAGGTTACATTCTTTACATACAAAAATAATTTGTGTGATTATGTCAATAATATGGTCACTTGAATGCTTACAAATGCTGATTGCATGTTTTTATTAAGTTAACCTTTTAAAAAAAGTTTTGAATGCAAGAGAAATTGCTCTAGAAGCCAATTTAGTTACAAATCCTGAAGTAAAATAATTAATCTTATCTAATTTCTTCAGCTGAATTAACTAATATTACAGGAAGAGATTTTATTGAATAATTTCTAACACATTAAATGTAGAAGAAATTTGTGGTTTTCCCAAACCATGTGGTGTAAACAATGGCCCACATCCTTAAAAAATTAACCAAATGAACCAAGCAGGTCCATATATTTACACCACTAGTTGATTTGTGTTAGAGGGACATAGGCTAGAGGACAGCAACATAATTATATGCACATTACTCATTTCCTACATTTTCTTAATATAAAACCACCAGAAAAAAATCTCTGCAGTTTTTCTATTTCCTTTTTGAAAGCAACTTTTGAAGCAGTATGTGTACATTTCATGGTGCAATTCACCATTTCTTCATTTTATCCTACATTACACAGAGTTGGTGCATCTCAAACTGGTCAGGCACAACCTAATACTTTCCACAGGGAACTCTGTCACACTGGAAAAAATCTAGGAAGCAAACACCAGCAATGAAAAGGTCTTTGTGATTGTCCATGGCTGAGGTCCTCCTGTGTGGTCTCGTAAAGGAATATTGCCTGGGTAGAGAGGAAAAGGAAATGTCTCAGTGGGAGGAAAAAAAAAAAAAGAAAGAATTTTCAGATGATTCTGGCATTCAATACCCTTTCTGTTTCCTCACATGCTCTCTTCCTCACAACTGTATTTTTCTTCTCATATGTAGATAATAGTGCACTAAAAGCAACATTTAGACCAGGATCTGCTCCATAGGTCTTTGTGCTTTGCTTTTCATTTCAAATTCTGATTTCATTATTATTACAGTCCATTTCATAATAGATTTAAGTTAATTACTACAATTTTCCTGTGCCAGAATTTGAAGAAAAGAAAATGGTGTGATAATTTAAAACTCTAATGGAAATTCTCCATCACCTGCAAGTATGGGTATTAGAGTGATGTTACAAGTAATGAAACTATCTTTGAAATAATAAGATAAAAAGCAAAACCTGGATGATAAAATTGACTCAATATCGAATCACCTGTCATTGGCTTACTGATAGAAGAAGGAGGATTTATTGATTGTTTTTAATGCATAAAAAGGTACTGTTACATTGAATTTGAATATGTTAGACTTCATGAAAATGTGGAAGAAGTTCTCTCCTAGAAAGTGACATTACTTTCAAAGTACCTTTTCCCTCACTTAGTAGAGATAATCAGATAAAGAGTTACCAGAACTTTTACCATGCTTTTGAGATTGTGTGCCAAAGGAATGTACTGATAAAGGTACATTTCTAACTTTTCACTGAGATTTAGATTACCAATAAAATATGTATTCCAAGGTCTAGGGCAAATTCAGAGTATCTGAATGCATATAATAGCTGTGGATTTAAAGGCATTTGAGGCTAGGTGTACATTAAATTTAGTAAGCAATCTGTAGATTAGTTTTTTAAATAGAGTTCATTCATTAAAGTTCGTTTATTTGTGAGGAGATTTTATTCTGCTGAGTCATCTGACCTTGGAGAAGAACAGCTGTTGATTTTCCCGACCCAAAGCTATTTCACTGCAACAGCTAAATTGCTGGCCCACTTTTGAGGGTGGACAATTCAGGATGTAAATGGAATATGAAATAGTGCATTTTCTTGACAATCTCTCATGAATTTATTTCTTCAAGTTAAATAACCTTCCTCCCACAGGCATACAGATACAAACATGGACCTGATTTATCTCAGTATCTAACCATAGGTAAAAGGCATTGCTAGTTCCCATGACAACTGCAGTTCAGTATACTCATTAACCTTTTTCTCATCAGTAGTCCTCTTATTATTCAGCACAAAAAACTTCTTGTCATATCAATAAGAACTCTGATATTTATAGGCCTTAATGCTTTTCTTCAGTCCCATCTAAGAAATATTACTTTTCAGAAGTCCACTTGTTCACTACAAAACTTAATTTCAGTTTAAGAATTATCAGGGCTGTTCTTGAGCATTACTTTTGTATGCTGTACACAGCAAAAGGTTCTTTTTCCATCTATTTTGACAGGCTCAACTCCTCAGGGTATTTGCCTCTCTAATAGGAGATGTGGATTCCACTGGCATTTCTGGCACAAACCTAAAACACAAGAGAGGCAGCATGTCTGTTCTTGTCTCAGAAACATAAAATTTATTGTAGAGGGAGAAAAGAGTTACAAATATGCTCTTTGATTTTTTTTAAAAAAAGCTTTTCTAATGAAAAAGGAGCTGATAACACAAGTTGCAATCCTTCCCTGTACCACCATGTAGGGTCTGAGCTCGAACTTCAGAAGCTATTTGCCTTTCACATGTCTTTATTCTGCTGTTGATAGAGCAAAGGTGGGACTGTATTTTCCTGGTTTAATGTGTTGTAAGGTTTGAAGTATTAGGTGTCTATGACTCCATTGCCAGAGCATGAGAGTATTACACACTTTGAATGGGTTTTTTCCTCAGTATTTTATATGTAGACATATATTCTCTCTGTGTGTATATATAGGGCAGTAACTTTTTATAGCTTTTCTGTGCCTATCCATAAACTACTGATAACTCAAGCAAAGACAGAAGTCATCAGGAGTAAACTAACAAAATAATAGGTCTGCATTTGTATTTTAAAAACGTTATGAATCAGAGAACACATATTTATAAAACAGTTCCATCATTTGATATGAGACAGGGAGTTCTGTATAAAATGTAGCTCAGACAGTGAACAATGAGAAACACAAAATACAAAGTGATGCTATTGTTAAAAAAGTGCAAATGAAGGATTTTTCTGACCTTTCTGTAACTTTAAAAAAATGTAAGGGCAGCACAGGCTTTTGTAGATTTTTTTTTTTTTTTTTTTTTTGAGGGATTCAAACCTTATTAATCTTTCATCCTGCAAAAGCAAAGTGCAAAACTTGTTTGAGATTTTAATTACTGTAATTATAATTTAAAAAGAAGGATAAGTAATATTCACTTCATTCAGAAATTTCATGGATATGAATTAGGCAATAGACAAGCAAACAAGCATAAAGACATTGTAAATGGTTGTGTTTGCTGTTGGTGGAAGAAGCATCTAAGAAGCATCTGCTTCAGACACTTGTCTCAAATGGCCTTTCAACTGGTCTATGAAATCACTACTACATTATGTAGCAGTGGAAATATCTAGTCTACAACCCACTATTCATTATATCTACTGATTATGCCCAACTAATACATTTTCCTCTCAAACTTTTTACTTTCACAGTACACAGAATTCTCCTACTAAATGATTAAACCTAACTCCTTTATGTCTGCATGTTAGCCTGTGCTATCATTGCATATAAAACTAAGTGTCTCAATAAATCTATATTTGTTATTATCTTAGGAGAAAAGTGAACCTGTACTTGGTAAATTCCTGAGCACCTTTCTACTCTTTCATAAATTCCTGCGGCATTTCTTCTTTTTATTTTTTTTTCCCTCTGTTATAAGAGGAATATTGATAGTTTACTGAGGAAACCTTTCCTTCAAAATATTACTGAAGTTTCATAAAACTAACATCAATATAGCCTCAGGCACCTTTGGATCTAAAAAGTTATATAAAAATAAACGTGAACATGTTTTTGAGTTTAAGTAAACAACAGTCTCTTAGGAAGAGAAGGAAAATAGATGGAGACTAACTTTTAAATTCAGAAAATGTGCAATATATTTATGCAACACTCTGTTCAGCAGCCATCCACTAGAGAAAATAGTAATTGCCTAGTAAAGTTACTTGCATTCTTTGGGTAGTTTACAGATTTACTGCTATTCCAGGGAGGCTGAGATAATGTTGACACTGATTGTGTCCTGAGCAGGATCCTTTCAGGGTCTCTGATCAAACAAATCTATTCTCCGTATTCAGCAGCTGCCTGACGATGGCTGCCTGTCCTCTCTCCTCCACCTTGCACCACGTTGCTGCCTGCAGCTTATCAGCCCAAACCTCTGTGCCTGCTCCTCTGATAGGTTTGATTCCCAGCTATCTCCTATCTCAGCCTGCCTGGAGAAGTTATTATGTGATTACATGACTGCTACATTTCCAGATTTTTATCTAATATTGTATATGCATCAGTTGTCAGGATGCAAACTGCATGTTAAGTGAATTTTAAATCAGACTAGTCACTCCTATGCACAATAGGAGATTTTTAAAACAGATTACACTGTCACTGTGAAATGTAAGGTGTGTAAAAAATTTCTGTCTAGATGAAAAGCATTCTTTTTTTATTTTAACCCCTCTCTCGCCCGTATTTTTTCTGGAAGGAAAGACTTTTCCATGAATGTCTCACCTCATGCTAGAAAATGTTTATTCCTTATATTTAGTCATAAATTCCCACATTTCAGCTCGTGTTTTTGACTTTCATCCTATTTCTGTGCACCTCTGAAGAGGATCTCGGTCTATGTTCTCTGTATCCTATGGTCAGACATCAAAAAGGAATGTCTGCCTGAGATTTCTCCTCTTACGGCTGAAGAAGCCCAACTTCCTCAGCCTGGAATTATCCAGGTTTAATGAATCACTCAAAAATTCTTCTGATCTGTAGACTTGGAGGCAGGCTTGGTGGAGAGCCTTCAACCACACATTTTTGTGTTGCACACCTCTTAGACCACATGCTTTATGTTATTCTGAATAATTTAAAGGAGAAAAAATATAAATATGCTCTAAAAGGTGGAGAAAGGTGAAACAAAACATTGATAGTTCTTCATCTCACTTTATTAAATTCTAGGGTTCCTAGAGGAAGCACTGAGAGGAGAATATACCTCTTGTATGTCTAGCTTAGCACAGTTTATTCTTCTAGGCATCCGTGCAAGATCAGTGGTTGGTACTAAAAATTTACTGCTATGGATCTATTTCAAGGAAGTTTTAAATTGTAAATTTTGTTTCAAAATGTAGACTGTCATTCAAGAATACAAATAACTGTTGGAGTCCAGAGGTTTGCATCTTCAAATGTGTTCCACAAATCAAGCTAGTTACTTGAATAGTTATGCATTGATACAGGAAAGACAGCATTGAATTCCAGCTTGATGTCACTTTTACACGTATTGTTCAATAACTTTTTTTCATGGTCTTTTTAAATTTCCTTTTAAATAAGTCAAAATCGGTTATTTTTGGAATCAGCCTGTCTCAAGGAATTGCTTTAAAGTAAGAATTGTTTCTCTTCCAGGAAGAGCAGAATCCATGACAGCCAAGGGTCATTCCAAATCAACAGAAATAGCTTAAACTACATGCTCATAGACAGTTTCTGAAGACTGTGTGTGTCCTCTGTGGCACAGGTGAAATGCACAGAGAGTAAACTCGGCTGTTTTTTTTTTTCCTTCTTTATCTCCTCACATTATTCCTTCCTTCTTGCAACTGTCATAAATTAGTAATTGGAGTTTTTCCCTGTTTGCTGCTGCCCTAAAGATTTGTATATCCAGGAAGACTAATGTTATGGGAACAAACCCCTAGCTCTAGTCAGTGATCCTTCTGCTGCTTAATATCTTATCTTTTGCATCTGAATTTCCTTTAATTTCTTTGGGACATGTTTTTTTAATGAAGGTTTAGGACATATGTTCAGCTACATCAAAGTTTGTTTCCTGTGGGAAGTTTGCTTTAAATGCAATATTTTCTTTATGTTGTTTCATACTCATAGTTTTTCTTCATACATTTTCTTGCTATATGCAAGATATACCATAAAAAAGGATTTTCTTCATATTACTTCAAATTAAAATAGACCAAAATTAAAGAAAAACTCAACTTTCGAGATTGTTAGTGATTTTATTTAACTCTTCTACATGGTTTATGAAATCAAATAATTGTACTTTGACTAAGTAGTCAGTCAATATAAAATTGAAATTAGTGGAAAGTTCACTGGTGATGTCTGAAAATAAAACTCAATATTTAGAAAGGAATGGAATTGAACAGAAAAGAATAGAAGAGACTATTTTCAATTGGAAGGGACATTCAACAGTCTTGTCGAATCTTGTCCAACTCCTTGACCACTTCAGAGCTGACCAAAAGTTCAGCATGCTGTTAAGGGCATTGTCCAGATGCCTCTTGAACACTGACAGGCTTGGGATACTGAACATCTCTCCAGGGAGCCTATTCCAGGGTTACACCACCTCTTGGTGAACAAACATTTGCTCGTGTCAGTTCTGACTGTCTCCTGATACATCTTTGAAGCCGCGTCCTATTGCTGGGTAGCTGGGAGAAGAGCTCAACTCCTCCCTGTCCGCTTCTCCTCCTTTGGAAGCTGTAGAAAGGAGCAAGGGGGTTGTGCCTCAGCCTCCTTTTCTCCAAACTAGACCAACTTGCAACCCTCAGCAGCTCCCCATGGGACCTGCCTTCCAGCCCTGTTCCCAGCCCTCCTCTGGACACATCCTGCTTAAATGGAGGGCTCCAGAGCGCTCACAACATCAAGGTGAGGTCACACTAGTGCTAAATACAGCATTTTATTTTGACATAAAATATTGGGCAGAAAAAAACCCCAAAGTTCCAGACTAAAAAAAATCTATAGAAAATCGATTTTAATAAGCAGGTATGTTATTTGATTTTCCTCCAATTTAATACCATAAACCAATATTTTCTAATGTATTGCTCGAAAGAATATACAAAGAGTGGTGTATCAACTACGATTTATTTTTTGAGGGAAACTGTTCATATTGATTTTTAGATGCTCTTTAGAATACCTTCTAACTATAATTGTATTTTAAATCTGTTTTTAAAGAAAACTTGCCTTTAAGAGAATTATTTCTTTATTTTAAAATTTGCATATTAGCTTTGAATGCAAGATATGCTTTTCATTACTAACATTATTACTCATAATTAATTGTTGAGGTTGCAAAGACAAACTAATAAAAAGACACCTTGAATTTTAATTTTTTTGTAAATGCAGAGGAAGCCTGCAACTGAAGAATTAGGGTTATGTTCTTCCTCACTATGAAGTCTGGTAATCCCCCTTGGAGGGGGATGCTTCAATAATGTGCTGAAGGAACTTAGAGTGTTACATACAGACTATGAGAGCAATCAATCTGTTAACAATATTTTCTTTTAAACATTTCCAGAGTACAAAGAAATGAGGGAGGGTATATAAAATAAAAGGAATCTTTTCATGTCTCTGGTTTCTGAGTATAGAATTTCGAAGTGTAAGATGCTTGTGCCTTGAGGATCTGAGGTAATCCAGGTGACAAACGGTTCTGCTTTTAAAAAACAATTTTAAAATAAGGAAAATTTTAAGAAATATCAAATAATTCTAATGTTGTTCAGGGCCCTATCCAACCTTTCCTAGAGTATTTCTGGGGAAATCCACAGCTTTTCTGGGCAACTCAAATGAGTTCAGCACAGGATCATTAGGGTTATTAAGGGATTGAACATCTTCCATATGAGGAGAAATTGAGAGAGATGGGGTTCCAGCCTGAAACAGTGAATGAAGATGCTCCTCTTCTCAGCAATATCTGATGGCAGGAGCAAATTGCAATGGCTACAGACAGAAACACATGAAATTTCATGTGAATTCAAGGAAATACTTTTTTACTTGTAATGCTGATCAAACACTACCAGAGGTAGCTCAGAGAGGCTGTGGAGTCTCTGTCTATGGGGATCTTCAAAACACAACCAGACACAGTCCTGGACAACCTGCTTTGGCTGACCCTGCCTGAGCATGGGGTTGGACCAGCTGATCTCAAGAGATCCCTACAGTTTCAGTGATTCTGTGATTCTGTTTTCCACTTCTACCTCATCAGCCCAGAATTTGGTATTAACCTTGTTTATTTCTCTTTGTGTAAAAGTCACACAATCATTAAAAATAAAAACAAAACAGAAAAACATGCAAAACAAAACCAAAGGAAAAAACCCCAAACAAGAGGAACAACAACAGAAGAAAAAAAAATCAAAGTTATTATTGCATGAAATATAGGAAAATTAAGCCTTTCAGAAACAGACTAAAGGATTTTGGGGTCCAGATCAGTAGTCTTTAAACACGTGTCTTTTATCCTAGTGTGTGACCCAGATGTATCATATTCAGTTTGTTTGCATTATATCCCTTGAGGGATGCTGTAGTACTTCCTTGGAGATTCCTGTTGGTCCTGAGGGTAGCAGAGGAACTCTGACAACAGTTCTTCCCTGGTTAAATGCATGCACAGCAGCTGTACAGAATTGTAGCATTTTTGAAAGGCATTTTAACATGCTCACTACCCCAGCTGTTATCTGTAGATGTAACCAGAGGGTAGGAGAAAGAGACTCTGGTATTTTTAAGGTAATACATTGAGACATAAAAAAGTTTTTCAAATGTTCAAGATCACCTTAAAGCTTATATAACAAATAACTTGTTAGAAAAGCTGGAATCTCATACTGAAGACATTATGTGTTGTGCATACAATGTAGCAGAATAAATGGCAACATTATTCATAAATGAAATATATTTTCCTTTTGAGGTTAGACAACCATTCACATTAATTTAATCAATTTAATTAAATGGAAATAGTAATAATCCCTCAGGGAGTGTGTGCTTTGCCTATGAAGTATTCTATCAAAAATATTTGAAAACTGAGCATTTTTCCCTCAGTAGATGTGAAGAGCATATTTAAATATGAACTTCCAGAGCTAATGTGATTTCCTGGCTGTGTCAAAATGACAGGTTTTGTTGAGCAGAGACAGGATAAAAACAATGGGCACAGTAAATTTATTTGCATATAAGGTTCTCTTAAAATTGTATATTGTAATTTCATACTGATTTATAGGATAATTTCTTGTCTAAATGACACAATAAACATTACCTTAGGAAATTATTTTAAATTTCCTTGAGATCAATTTATTGTGGAAGAGAAGATAAAGCTTTCAGAGCACCATTTGTTTGTAATTCAACAAATTATTATGTCATTTGGCTGCTATTTTCTATAACACAAAAGTCTAAAAATAACGTTTTCTACTTTAGAAGTTGTTGGTAGGGATGTCAAAATTGTAAGTCATGATACTTATAGGCTGTTAGTAAACAGAATGCTGAAGTTTTTATTCCAATTTTTTGTTTTAATTTCTATATAAAAATTAAAAGTTTTTTTAAAAATTTGCTTAAAGCAATAACTTGGAAGACTAAGTTTTCAAATTATTTAAACACAAATTTAGAATTTTTTTTTTCTTTTCTATTGTGGTTTTCAGAACAAATGAGACAAGCCTTGATGTAGAGAATAGAATGAGATCTAAAGTGAGTTTCAGGAACTGTGAAGACTTCCTGATTTGATTTAACTAATCTGTATAGACTCGGAACAAAGAGAGAGGAGAATGAGGATGGAGGACCACGAATTTCCATGGGTGGAATCCAAGTAAGTGGAACAAAATATCCCTCACTTGTGGTCCTGTAACCTGATGTTGTCTCTCTCACCATCAAATTTTCTTTGCAAAACTTAAAAATTTTGTGCACAAGGAAGTGACAAAGATAACAGATGTGGTGGAAACATTTTAGAATCACAGAAACATTTGGGATGGAAAAAACCTTGGCAGGTTTTTGGACACAACTCCCCTCTCAGAGCAGGGTCAGTTTTGACACCATAACTGTTTTTTCAGGGTTATGTACAGTCAAATGCAATGCATCTGCAAGGATGGAGATTCCACAGCGTCTCTGTGCACTTTTGGATATACCTGAACTAGTCCAAGTTATTGGGAAATTCAACCAACTTTAACACATCATTTTCAGTGAAGCAGGAGCCAACCTGCTGAAGACAGGAATGTAATGTTTTAGAAGTACTTTGCAGAAAAGATGCATATTAATACAAGTACACCTCAGCACCTTGGCATCCTGGGCGTTATTACAGCTTTGCTTTGTGTTTGGCAACTTAATCCACTGTGGCAAGTAACTAGTGTGCATTTATGGTGTCTGACAAAGAAAACAGGAAGTTATATAACTGGTATGAGAGAGTTTATTTGGTATCTCTCCTGCAGTATAATGAAAAAAACCACATCCGCATTTGCCAAAGTGATTTATAGCTTGCATGTGGCTTGGTTTTCTGATTTTTGAGAAACTTTCATGCACTGACCTCTTAAATATAACATTTTTAAGAGGAAAAAATATCCCACACGCAAAAACCCCAAGCCTTCAGTCCCAATAATTAAGGCAGTAACAATACTGTCATTGTCAGTGTAGACAGAGAGCAGAAAAGAAGTGCAACTAAAGGGACTATTACAAAAGATTTTGATGAGTAAAACTAAAATTACACAGAATTAAATCTACTTTATCACTGAATGGATCTCAAGTGGGGAAATAGTCTCCGAACAAAGCCTGATGAAGCTATGATCATATTTGACTGATGGAAATGTCTTATGATTAGGAATGATGTTTACTGCACATTGATTTCAGTCTGTGTTTAATCAATGTTGTGGAAAAGAGAAAGAACAGATGTTCCTTAAGGATACTAATAACATATGGGGCTTAAATCTGAGGCAAAGAGAGTTGGGACTATGAATTACATGGATGACAACAATTCCTTTTCCCTCTTGACTACCTAGGTACTTCTCTCACTGCTTAGCATTAGCAAGTTTTTCATACTGAGCTTCCAACTCTTTAAGACATAACATTGAATTAGAAGGTTGTTTGCAGGGTAAGAATCCCCTGGAAATCCCGTCCTTGC
>VZTH01019676.1:51210-65247 GCA_013397815.1 Aleadryas rufinucha
GGTTTTCAGAACAAATGAGACAAGCCTTGATGTAGAGAATAGAATGAGATCTAAAGTGAGTTTCAGGAACTGTGAAGACTTCCTGATTTGATTTAACTAATCTGTATAGACTCGGAACAAAGAGAGAGGAGAATGAGGATGGAGGACCACGAATTTCCATGGGTGGAATCCAAGTAAGTGGAACAAAATATCCCTCACTTGTGGTCCTGTAACCTGATGTTGTCTCTCTCACCATCAAATTTTCTTTGCAAAACTTAAAAATTTTGTGCACAAGGAAGTGACAAAGATAACAGATGTGGTGGAAACATTTTAGAATCACAGAAACATTTGGGATGGAAAAAACCTTGGCAGGTTTTTGGACACAACTCCCCTCTCAGAGCAGGGTCAGTTTTGACACCATAACTGTTTTTTCAGGGTTATGTACAGTCAAATGCAATGCATCTGCAAGGATGGAGATTCCACAGCGTCTCTGTGCACTTTTGGATATACCTGAACTAGTCCAAGTTATTGGGAAATTCAACCAACTTTAACACATCATTTTCAGTGAAGCAGGAGCCAACCTGCTGAAGACAGGAATGTAATGTTTTAGAAGTACTTTGCAGAAAAGATGCATATTAATACAAGTACACCTCAGCACCTTGGCATCCTGGGCGTTATTACAGCTTTGCTTTGTGTTTGGCAACTTAATCCACTGTGGCAAGTAACTAGTGTGCATTTATGGTGTCTGACAAAGAAAACAGGAAGTTATATAACTGGTATGAGAGAGTTTATTTGGTATCTCTCCTGCAGTATAATGAAAAAAACCACATCCGCATTTGCCAAAGTGATTTATAGCTTGCATGTGGCTTGGTTTTCTGATTTTTGAGAAACTTTCATGCACTGACCTCTTAAATATAACATTTTTAAGAGGAAAAAATATCCCACACGCAAAAACCCCAAGCCTTCAGTCCCAATAATTAAGGCAGCAACAATACTGTCATTGTTAGTGTAGACAGAGAGCAGAAAAGAAGTGCAACTAAAGGGACTATTACAAAAGATTTTGATGAGTAAAACTAAAATTACACAGAATTAAATCTACTTTATCACTGAATGGATCTCAAGTGGGGAAATAGTCTCCGAACAAAGCCTGATGAAGCTATGATCATATTTGACTGATGGAAATGTCTTATGATTAGGAATGATGTTTACTGCACATTGATTTCAGTCTGTGTTTAATCAATGTTGTGGAAAAGAGAAAGAACAGATGTTCCTTAAGGATACTAATAACATATGGGGCTTAAATCTGAGGCAAAGAGAGTTGGGACTATGAATTACATGGATGACAACAATTCCTTTTCCCTCTTGACTACCTAGGTACTTCTCTCCCTGCTTAGCATTAGCAAGTTTTTCATACTGAGCTTCCAACTCTTTAAGACATAACATTGAATTAGAAGGTTGTTTGCAGGGTAAGAATCCCCTGGAAATCCCGTCCTTGCCATTGAGTATTAGTGTAACCTCTGCACTGAGATTTTAGTAAAGAATACTAAGACATTGTTGTGTTTTAACCCTAGAAAGAAATTAAGTACCACAGAGCCCCTCAGTCTCTGCCCACCACCACTCCTCTGGCAGGAAGGAGAATTAGAAAGAAAGGATAAAACAGCAATCAGCTGATGCTGCAGTCTGGGATCTGCCCAGGGAAGCACAGCGTCCTTCCCGAGGATGTCACAGTGGGTCGCCTCAGTTAGCTCGGGCTGGTTCTGCAGCTAAGTGAGCAAGTCCCCAAACGACCGGGTGGTTAGCGCGTCAGCAGAGGTAAAGAGGCACAAGAGGGGTTCCCTNAAAAAGTTTATTGGAGGGACTATGGATGAAGAACATTTTGAGGGAAGAATCCAAGGTTCTTACAGCACAAGGAAACAAGGTAGAGAAAAGGGAAACAACAAATGGGGTACAAAGCCAGGGGTGGAGTTAACAATACAGCAACCAATGGGGATAACAAGGAGGAGGGAACCAGGACAGGGAGCCAATGGGGTATTGAACACAGAAGAAATTTCTAGAACTTATGCATATTAAAGAGGAGTAATGGATAAACATGAGTCATACATAAACTGGGTGTCAACCATGTGAACCAATCGCCAATATTCAAGTGAAGGACATAAGGGGCTGATCCTTTGACCTTGGTGCCCATCCACCAGGACTCTGGACTTTGGTCTGCCTTTAAGACAGCCACGTGCACGGCAACAATCGGCCCCTTTCCAGGTTATTCGTCCAAGTTTATATATTGGGCATGATGTTCTGTGGTTTGGAATATCCCTTTGGCCAGTTTGGCTCTGCTGTCCCGGCTGTGCTTTCTCCCAGCTTTTTGTGCACTTCCTCACTAGCAGAGCATGGGACACTGAGAAGTCCTTGGCTTAGGGTAAGCACAGTGTAGCAGCAGCCAAAACGTCCATGTGTTATCAACATTATTCTGACACTGAATCCAAAAGACAACACTGCATCAGTTATTAGGAAAAAACAACCCTGACCCAGCCAAATCCAGGACAGACACCTGTCCATAATTAAGAAGAGAATAGTTGTGAATTCACTGTTCGAGCCTGAATAAGATTTATTGAATCAAAAGGAATTCTAGATTAATTGTCTATCTACAAGTCATTTTGTGATCCTGTCTTAGGTTTCTGTAAGACAGCATTCTTCACACAGCAAAGTAGTGTTTCTTTGTGCGTAATGTCTCTGGAAGTCAGGATGACATCACTGATTGTTTCTCTTCACTTGTTACTCAGTGTAGGTTTGATTTTTCAGCACTCCTTTAGACTGTATCTTTTGTCTACACAATTAACTTTTTTGGACTCTTTTGTGTTTACTGTTTTTAAAGAATTATTACTAATTCCCACAGTGAATTTCTCTCTAGATTTGCCTACTTAAAACTTGTGTCTCTGAAAATTGCAGAGCGATGGAATCACATTTTTATGTGAAAGCTCTCATACCCCATATCAGTGCTGAGTCAACAGGTGATCATTTCTGTGCATGCTTGGGATTGACAGATTTTGAATGGGATATCTATTTCAGAGCTATATATGTTATTGAATCAAACAGATATATTCAGAGGGTTTCAGTAGGATTTATTTTCCTTCTTTCATCAACATAACCAAAACCAATTTCTTTTGCACAAGTGATCCAGTTGGAAAAAAATACTTTTTATTTGTAGAAAAAAAGTTGAAAAGTAAGAGACGTATATTGTATTTAATAACTTCAGCTTCAAGCATATTTCACTATATTTTGACTTTTTACATTTGTTTTTTCTTTACATTAACTGAAGATTTTTTACACTATCAAATTATTTACTTAATGTAAAACATTTAGAACATCTTCTGCATGTTAGTGCCTCTAAATATACAACATAAAATATCTAAGTATTAATTCCTCATCCAATAACTTTAATTAAGCATAATCTTGAATATTAATGTGAAAAAAAATTGCTTAAACAATATACCCTCACATCTTTGAATTAATTATATGCTCTGTGTGTACTTAGCCTGTCCAATGTATGGAAATTAATATTTTTCTTTACTTAGGCTTTCTGAATGATACACATATTAGTATAACGGGTGTCATACTGAGATGCTAATAGCATTCCTGCAGGTTTTCTCTTTGTTGGTAAAATATTTTTAAAATTTTGCATATTATGTCACTTTCTTGCTTTGAAGTAGGATTTTTCTCACTGGGGAAGATTTTACAATATATTGTAATTAAATATAAATGCATTTAGTTCTTATTCATGGTTCATAATTATCAAATTATAATTTTAAAACACATCTGAAAAATAATAAATCCTCCCACACCATTCTCCTTGCTTTAACCCAGGGGAAAAAATAAAAATAGTTCTAAGCAAAGTTCCAAGGAGGGTTAGAAGACAAACCTGTTAGACACATCAAAGACTGTTAAACTGCATTACAAGACCAAAAAACATAAGACGATCATTTGTTGTGGAGAAAATTCTGTCACAGTTCTCAAGAGACATCATCTGCTCTTTCCATCTGCTCATCTTCATGCAGCTTGGCCCTTGCTCCTCTAATGTGACTTGTGCAACCACAGACCTGTTCAGTGATGCTTTGTTTCTCTGGTATGTAACCAGCTAAAAAGGCTTTCTAAATAATTGCGGGGCTCTGCAGTGATGCCTGAGCTGGCTCTGAAGGGATTAACTGTGGGTCTGGGAACAAAATAGCTGTACAGGCATTGAGGTACCTCAGCAACATATGAACTCCTCAGCTCAAATATGCTAATTAGCTTTGTAGAGAAGCAGTGCTAATTAGTCTGCATGGAATGACCCAGTATTGCTGCTTCTGGGACCTGACATTCAATTATACGTATGGGGTGGCTGTTCTGTCACACTAGGTTTTTCATATTTCTTTCTAGAGTGTCATAGACAACCTTATAGATTTACCACATCCCATTCTTCCTTTTCACATTTTAAGTCTTTCTTTTTTTTTTTTTATATAACTCTCAGACACATCCAAATACACTACATGTCCTTTATGGTTTTCATTGGGTCTGTTATTTCACTGAAAAAAAATCTTAATCGTATCATGACCCTGGTTGTTTTCTGTGTTTCTTCATCAGGTGAATGCCATCTAATGCTCTGAAGACCACTGCTCATTTTTTTCACCAATGAAAGCAGTAAATGATTGGAAAAACTAATAGGCAACACCATTGCTCTGCTGCATGCTAGGGAGGATAGTACTGTAGGGGGAGCCTGAGGTCTTAAAAGATGAGGCAATCTAAGCTAAAATGAGGAAAAATAATTTGTGCCAAATGTTGAGCTCTGGTACATACTGGTATGCTCACCTTGCATATTGTGTGAAAATATTTTCTTGAATCAGGCTATTTCTGTGTGTCACCCAAACAGACAGTATAAAAAAAACTTGGCAGCTACTATCTCAATTGAGTCAGTAAAACAGAATTCTTTAAACATCTGGAGATGTTTATGAAATACAGACTCACATTTAATTAAAGTTAATGGAGA
The DNA here is from genome assembly GCA_013397815.1 of Aleadryas rufinucha. NCBI lineage: Eukaryota > Metazoa > Chordata > Aves > Passeriformes > Aleadryas > Aleadryas rufinucha. Next base: position 56,207 of record VZTH01019676.1, read on the forward strand.
CTGTTCTGTAAGATTAATAGAGTTTTTTACCATTTTGCAGAGGACAGCGGTGTCCTTTGCAAACAATCCTGCCTGGGTTGTTTAAAGAGGAACATTGCCCCAGGTGAAGGGAAAGGATCATTCCCCTTTATTTGGCCATGCTTCAAGTACTGTGTCCATTTCTGGGTTTCTCGTGGCAGTAGAGACCTGGACATACTGGAGAGAGTCCAGTCAGGGGCAATAATGGCACCAAGGGCATTAAAGTGTTTAAGGGCCTGGAACAGCTCATAGATGAGGAACAGCTGAGAGAGTTGAGACTGTTCATCCTAAAGGGAAGGCTTGGGGAGGTTACTATAAATGTTTATAAACACCTGAAGGGAGAGTGCAAAAAAGACTCATCCAAGCTCTTTTCAGCAGTGTTCAGTGACAGCAGAAGAGAAAAAGGACACAAACTTAAACACAGGAAACTCAGTCTGAACACAAGGACAGCCTTTCTAACTGCGAGGATGGTGGAACACAAGCCCAGAGAGATTATGATTTCCCTCCTTGAATACATTCAAAAGCCATCTAGACATGGTCCTGGGCAACTGGCTGTAGGTGGCCCTGCTTGAGCAGGGGGTGACCTTCAAAGCTCACTTTCAACCTCAACCATTTTCTATAGTGTGAAATTATGACCTTGTGGTAATAAACTCACATTTGCCTATCTAAAGAGAAAATGAAAATGAAATCTAATTATTATTCTTCTGCCCATTAGTCTTTCTGGCTGACAAAAGCTCTTAAAAACTTATGAATGGCACCACAATTCCCATTGGCGATAGAGAAAAAAACATAATTGGGGTGGAGGGAAAAGGGCTGCACAAACACAAGTTTCATATCTCAGCTGTGTTGTTGCTTTGTCATACAGAAGACATGAATTAATACAAAAAGTGTGAAAAGCCTCCCAGTAGCAGTTTTCTCTTTAAGAAGCAGTTATGAATGACAGTCTCAAACATATTGCTATGAAGAGAGCCTCAAGCCCTGTCATGAGGGATCTCATAAAGCTTTCCCTTCCAAGGTGTTTCTGTGGAAAAACATCTTCTATTTATATTCTGTTAAAGGAAACAAACCTAAATGTAAACATGCCATGTTGCTTTGAAACTCACATATAAAGAAATCTTCTTTCACTTCAGTTTGTAATATTTATTCAGGGTTAAACCAGTATCTGCTGTGTTGACTTCTCAAAATTCAGTGGTTCTATTCTAACTCTTTTTATACCTAAAATTTAATGAAATCCATAACTTTATTGAAATTAGTCCCTGTCCATGGAAGAGGGGTTCGAACTAGATGGTCTTTAAGGACCCTCCCAACACAGGCAATTCTGTGATTCAGGAATATGGAAGATGAAAAAAATCTCATTTTTTGCTTTTTAAAATCTTTGTATATTGCATTTTTACTGAGAAGATTATCTTTAGATTGATTTTTCTCTCTGTGATAATATTAGATTCATAATTTCTTTATTTCAACTTTCTTAATTAACATTTCATTCTTCAAGATCCTTCTCATTTGTCAAAATTACAATTCTACAAAAGCATATCTTTAAAAATGTCTTTACTATCCTTAGTATTTCTTGCTCTTCTGACAAAACTTAAGTGCTGTTTTTATTATTTTTTTTACTCGCGTGATAGTCAACGAAGTTGTTTTTTGGCTGAACAAAATCCATGAAGTGAGTCAATATCAGAGTTTTGAAAGTAGTATGAATATTGTTTTTAGAGAATGAATCAAACTTGTATGGCTGCCAATTTGTTCCAGAATTTTCTTTGTCTCCCCAGGCTGTACTTTCCTCTTAATTGTATCACTTACTCTACTGGACAGTTCTAATTATGGCTGTTTTGTCTTGATTTACAGCATACAAATATCCTCATCTGAAATGTACTTAAGGCCAAAAATAGCAAATCATAAAACACTATCAATTAACAGTTTATGCTATAGTATATAATGAGAAAAAATTGACTTCTGACTGGTAATTACTAAACATTGTGACAAATGTGTTGCTTAAAAATGTCCTCTTATCAGTATGACTTTGACATAGCAAATCAAAACAACATCATGATTTCTTCAAAATCCTCAGAAGATATTTATGGATCTTGTGGTGATATAACCTGGGTTAAAGAAAACATCCTTTATATATTTTTAGATATATACAGTAAAAAGAGATTGCTAATCTCTCTTAATAGAGAAAACTCTTGAATATAGGCTTAACTTAGTGCATACCTTAGGACACCTTTATGAATAGATATTTTCCTGAATCAGATTCTATATAGAGTGTATATTTATTCATGTATTATGTTAATTCTCAGCAAGCTGAAAAATAATTGCTTAGCTTAACAAGATTATAAAATATGATTTTGTATGTAGAGCAAGGAGTTTGCATCATTTAGATTTTGAATAAGAGATAGTAAATAAACATACTCTAAATCTGAAAAAAAATTGGAAAAAATATTCAAAATCATTTAACAGTAGGAGGTGTGGGTGGGCACACTCAGACTTATTCTGTCAACTCTACTGGTCACAGCAGATTTATTAGTTACAGGTTAAGAGGGCTGACTGAGATAATTGTCCCTTGAATTGTTTCCCTTTGCTCTCCATCTGATACAATAACATTAGTATATACTTATCAGTAAGTACTTTTTAATGGAATTTGCATGAGTCTTAGGTCATTGTTTTATCAGCTATCACTGATCCTCATTTTTTAAATCAAGAGACTTAGAGAGAAATATTTATGCATTCTCTTCTCCTAAAAAAATATGTAGGGGAAGCAAAGAACTGGAAAGAAGTGTCAATTTCTTATCATCTATATTTTACGATGTTGATAGGAAAAAAACACTGCCCAAATGATCTGAGTAAGGGTCTGAATTCCAGGCATAGTGGTCCTCTCCTTCCAAATGGAACAGAAAATATGATTATCTTTGTGGGAGAGAGCCACTGAAGCCATTTTTCCAGGCACGTCCTACTGGAAGTGATCGGAGAGTGATTTGGCGCTATATATAACATTTTAAGTGTCGGGTGCGGGGACAGGAAACAGTTTAAATTTTGTGGTCCATGCCCTCAAAAAACTCTGAAGTCTCCATTAGGAACATTGAATGTGTTTTTGAAAAGAGTCCACCAGGGTATATTAAAGTGAAAACACATACGACATATTAATTTAAAGAATGTCTGAAACCTATGAAGTTAAAATTATTACATTTGCTAAACAATTTCCTGTAGTTTCATAAGTAAATTGCTTAAAATGTAAGTATATAAGTATATAAATATATTTAAATATGAGTATATATACATACCAGCATATATATATATATATGTAAAGCATGCAAGTATGTATAAATATAAGTATAAAAATACAACTATTTTATAAATAAATTGCTTTAAAAACTCCCAAAAAAAGAAGTAGTTGTTAGGAGATACTAAGCATATGGATTTATAATTATTTAAAGATGATATTTGAGACATGGACTTTTATATTTTCAAAATGAAGAAAGAGTGATCTGTTGTGGAGGATTTTATTGGACATAGCCTTTAAGTTCAGAGAAGAAGATGGAGTAATACAGAAATGATCATGAAAAATTTGATGCTGTTTTCAATTTTGAACAAAGTATAAGAACACCAATACACATTTGGATTTTTTTCCCATCTTTCTCCTCTGCCCTTCCTATGGTGGAGTATTTGTGCCCTGTTATGTTTAATACCCTTTAAATTTCTCTTCAGTATTTGTATCCTGCTGCTAGATTTTTATCCACCTACATTGTTAAACAGATAAATTGCTAAACCTCAACAAAATAAAAACTATATGTTTAATGTTTTGATTTCTATGTACGGTGCAGTGTAATTTAGCCCCTGAAATCAGAAATTAGATATATGCAACTCATGACTTATGACTGTCAGGACATACAGGGAAGTTGTCTCATGTGCAGGCAGCCTGGCTTATTTTCAGGCATTTCAGCATGTTTTCTGCAACCCTGTACCTGCACTGATCTAAAAAACAAATTAAGAAAATAAATGGTGGGGGTCATTTTCATAAAGAGTTTTTGAAAGTGATCACTCTAAACTTCAAATTAAAATTGTGCTGGTTTTTTAATAAAAACATTCAAGTTTTTTGTTGTGCAAGATAAATATATCTTCACCTCTGCAACCAAGGTCCTAAGCAGAGTGTTAGAGACATCATAACAAGTTGCACGCACAGGACACCCAGAAGTTTGTTTTGTCCTTATGCTGCAGCACAGTTTGGTCTTGTCTGGATGTATTTTTCATTTCAGAACAAATTACTAGAGGCAAGGTAGTCTTTCAGGTGTGTTTACTCCCCTCTCACTTCCGTAGCACAGCAAACAAAGTTCCAGTGATGGTAATGGTCCATGTGAGTCAAGGTTATATATGTGGTGAGCACTGTGAGGGGCTGGGAGGAAGAAAGATAATTATAAATAGAAAAAAGGGAAAACCCTGCTCTTCACATCTGCAATCAGTAGGAGAGTGTGGAGGGAGAATTAATGCTTGCACAGGAACTGAGCGGGAGGCTAATTGGGATATAACAATTCCCTGTGAAATTATTGGGCTAACACTGATTTGTATTGTAGTATTTGATGTGGCAGTTTGAGACTGTGTCCTCAAATAATGGTGCAACATAATTATTCCAATGGAACATGGGCTATCACGTCAGATATTTTCAGGAAAGCACACTGGTTACAGCAGAGCTGATTTGTTGTGCCAGTCAGGAAAGTAGCAACTGTCAAATTTTGCAACAAAATATTCAACCTCAGTTAATTAACAGCATTGTCTTAAATTATGACAAATTATAACTCAAATTTTGCCAAATTCAAGCACCATAGAAGGTTAATGAAAACATATACAATAACATACAAGAGATAATGTGTTTGGCTGCATACGTGTGCATGCAGAATTTGCAGAATTTATTTGCACATATTCTCCTGTGTGCAGTCAGCCCTAGTTACCCTATACCCATCTCTTCAAGCTTTGGACTAAAAGGCAGTGACTCCATTGAGGGCCAGCCTGCAAGAATTGTATTCTTATGTATGTATTTCTGTCCTGCTCTACTCCTGTCCTGTTGTGTTCTACTCGTCCCCTTATGCTGCAGTGCTTGTGCACTGTATTCAGTACAAGAAAAATGTAACACTCAGAGAAACTTTATGAGGGATAGAAAGTTCTGAATGGATCCCACTGGGACAATATGAAAAACACTGCTCCTCCCTGATCAAATTAATTACTGCTTAATAAATCACATGTGAATATTAGATATATGAGGAAAATTTGATCAACAGTCTATATTTCTGTTTAAATGCCATTAAGTTATTTTCTTGTACAGTTTTTCACCCAGTGCAATTCTACAGAGTGTGAGAAACAACACGATGTTCATTTTTTTTTCTACAGTACAAATATTTCTTTAAAGTAACTCCATGCTTTGAAATAACCAAAGAATGAAATTGTGGCTTTAAGTCTGACATTGCAATGCAACACCACATTTTATCAGCATTTTACAAAACTGGATGTATTTTAGTATTGCTATTAACAGGAGGATCTCTTTTCTATCACAGCTCCTGAGCAAGGGTACGAGAGAAATTCTGACACTGACTTAATTCCTGCTGAGCTCAGACACAGATCTGTACACCCCTTATCTTCAGTCTCCTCTACTGCAATCAGTTCAGATAAGCAACAGGTCTTCAACTTGATATGTTGATTTGTACCTTTCATGTTCTCTTCCCTTCCTTGCTATGCTCCATATCAAACATTTTACATCTCAAAGGTCATTTGGTAGGCCAACCATCCAACCTTCTGTAGTAACTAGCTAAATCAATTTTTCCCAATGGCTCTAAGTCATATTCAGTTTTACTGTATCTGAGAATACTGTTTAATGGTTTTCTTTTAAAAACACAAAATATTTAAGTAAGTTTGATTCAGTACTCATCTATCTTGCTGTTTTAGCCAATCAGGCACATCTGGGTCTTAGAAAACACAAAGAAAATAATGACTTTCATCTTCATTTTATGTTAGGGAAAAAAAAGTTTATTCTTTCTATGTGTTTACATATAGTTATTGTCCCTAAAGGTCCAATAACTGCACAACTGGCCTTTTTAACATACAAATATGAAGAAAGCTCAAAATTGATGCTCACCAAATAGGCAAATCAGTATTTAATATGTAATTCCCTAATCAACAATATTTTCTCAAGAAAAACATGACTAAGAACATGGATATTCACCTTGGTCCTGTTAAATCATCCTTCTTTGTGAGTGTATATAGTAAGATTTATACAGTAACTATGTGTTGCCACGCAGCAGTACTTCTGATGTGAGCCAGAGCTCTGTTGACCTCAGATCACTCTCTCAAAGGTCCCAGTAGATCAGGTCGGTGCTCGTGTGAGGGAGTCAGGGCAATTCTCTTGAAAAGGATTGCCTAATATTATCTTGTGCAAAGCACTGTAATAAAATAAAAAGTAATAATAAAACTAAAAGAAACATTCTAGTTTTTATAGCTCAGACTTGTTCCCAGTGGTGTCTCATCTAAGCTACTTTATGGGTGAGGTAGTGAAGAATGCCACTGAATACCTCCCCATGGAACAAATGACCTTAATTAATTTTGGTGGAGAACCACTTCCTTTCTCCACTTATGCTTCTTTCTGTCTTTCTCAGATTCCAAAAAATTCACAGGCTTTTAAAGTCAATTCATATTTAATAAATCATGAAGCAAACCTTTTATATATAAAGTTGATATGAAGGAAAGGACCTTGATTTCAGCAGGTAGGTACTCCCATTTCCCAAACTGCAAAAGTGATCAGAACAAAAGGAGTTTACTACCTTTCCTTTTTGTTAAACTTAAAACCCAAAGGACATCTTTGTTTTTAGAGGTACTATTTCAAGTAATATAGACAGGTACACTGACTGTGTTTAGCACTAGAGTTGGGTATTTGGCCTTACTTTTTATGTCGCTTCTTTAATTTCTCTCATTGAATAAAAAAGTGATCCACCAGACAAAGAATACAGTTGAGCTCAGAAATTTGCTTGAGGTGTATTTTGTAGCACAGTAGTGAGTATAACTTGTCCTGTGGACTGACTGAGAGAGTTCATACTTGATGCAACTGGAAGGAAAAATAAAGATGAAGAAAAAGTAATATGTGCTGCTGCTACACAAACAGTGTTGAGAGCTGTCATAGCTTCATGAAAGATTAAAGCACAGAGATGGATATTATGACTTGCTATTGATGAATGTTTAATGGCAGAACCAAGGCTGTAGGATCTTACACTTTTCATCCTCTAATAACAATTCTGTTTCTGCAGAGGGTTCCTGGTATGGAGGGCTGGGTTTTTTGGGGGAAGAAGGTGATTTCCTTCTTGGTTTATTTCATCTGGATAAGATAACAAAGAATATAAAACCCCCGTTGACATGTCATACAGTAAAAGTTAATGGCGACTGTGGAATATAAGAGAGTTTTGCCTTTTAAAGAATTTAGATCTTGCTCAAATTTGCACTCAGGCATGAGACTTGCAATCTGTAAACAAACTTGCAGACTTGGCCCTCAGAGGGTTGCAGGTGCTCAGTATTTGTCAGGATCAAATATTAAGTTGGCTTTGGTTTTCTACTGCTTTGAACTTCCATTCTCATGCTTTGGCTATTTCCTGGCCTTTCAAGTTTTCTCCCTGTTTTGGATACTTTTCTGTTTAAAAACTTTCCTATTGATCCTTCTTCAGTTCTATTTGAAAGCTCAGTAGGCCTAAGAGGTGTTTCTTTGAATCTTTTGACCAACTAAACTGAGTTTTCACCCCCACTTATCTTTAGTAAGCTATTCTTTGATATGCTTTCACTCTGGCTCCAGAGATTGCTTCCCTCTTTTTCATTCATTTCATGCTGGTGAAGAAGTCGCTTTCTGAGTGCACATTGCCTTAAGCGGTTGTGAAATGGATAGAGCCAGCAAAATAGTCTCCATTTGTTGAAAATTATACTCAGTGATCTACAGTTTTCTTTTTTCCATTTTTTTTTTTAAATCCCATGCAGAATAAAGGTATACTTTTTTTTTTTTTTTTTTCCCTGAGGAATAGGGGAAAAAAATACACATTCTTAGAATTTATTTTTAAATGCAATTAAACTCTGCTAAAAGTCTGTCTTTTGTTGCTGTTGAGGATATTGTTAAATGTGAAACCAGCCATTAGTGCTGTTGTGTTTGTACTGTAGCTTTCCTTTGACAGTAGTAGCTGAATGTACCAGTCTAGCTTTTGGAATCAAATTTGAAGTGTTGTCACCCATTTAAAAGACTTGATTTTTCATCTAATCTGTATGGCAGGAAAAAAAGATACTGGATAAGGAAGTAATATAGAATGCTGCAGGAGAATATTTTTAGACCTCAACATCAGGAGAATGGCATTGCTGTGCAAATAAATAATAACAATTATAACTTTTCAAACTGAGTATGAGGAATTTAAGTCATTGATATATTATGTCTATTTTTAGGATAAATTTCATCAGTGTGAACCAATATAAGCTATGCCTGCTGTGAAATACCAAATTGATGTAAAAATCACAGCACTCTGACTTTAAATGACTGATTTCAAAGTCATTTTATTATTATTGTCTGCTTACTGGCTAACAAGTGACAAAGCACATCTTAAATTTTAAACAGTAAGTTAATTTCTATTTACACATCTGTTCTACCTTCACCAGTTTTGTTGAATAAAAAGCATTATGTCGGACATACTCCGTATAAACAGACTCACTTTTTTCTTGTACTTCTATTTATCCACTAATATTTGCAACGTCTTTCATGCTAAAGCTTCTCTATAATAAGCAGAGGACATTGTGGATTAAAATCTCAACATTGTTATGTACTAAATTGCCTGTATTATATAAAGCAAATTATTATAGAATATATTGCAAGAAAATGAACAATGCATATGTATTACTTAACTCTTCAATGTTCAAAGAAAGACTGAAAAATGTACAATGTACAAGAAAAATAAGGAGAAAATTTTTTTACTTATTTCTGGATTTAAACTCTCTTACTACTCAAAAAAAAAAAAAAAAAAAAA
>VZTH01019676.1:65275-79329 GCA_013397815.1 Aleadryas rufinucha
AAAAAAAAAAAGAAAAGCAACACAGGCAACATAACAGTAATTATTTCTTTTACAAAACTATGTAAGTAACCAATGAACTTCCAGGATCGCTGAGGTGAAGCCCCTGAATACTGTGGGCAGAAATAATTCTGAAGCTGTCATACCCATCCATTTCCTCAGTGTTGGATTTGATATGCAAAGAACAAACATAAAAACAGCTGTAAATAAAATGTTATCTCACAAAGAAACATGCCAGATATTCCAGCTCCTCCTTCCTCTATCTGTTGACAACTGGTGAAAAAAAGGACAGCTGAAATTTGGATTTGTTGAAGAGCCGAGATAATTGTGTAAAAATAGGCAAGAAAGTACTGAGATGTCTAAATAAGTAAGAAATAGAAAAATCTAGCTGGGGTGGAACTCAGTGCTGGAAGACAATGTGATGACAGACGGGCAGATGCATGGGAGAGGCAGCACTGAAAGGAATTTGGGTGTGAAAACAAAAAGCAAGATGTATGCAACTAAACAGAAACCTGATAAAATGGAATGGATTCATAATTGTATGGATGGAAACTCAACTTAGAAGCTCTGTGGTGAATCCACAGAGGAAGGACATGAGTACAAAATCACTAAGAAGCATATTTGACAAAAGAGTTAGAGGAAGAAAAGCTCTCACAAATTTTGAAGGAAAAAAGTAGCTTTTGACTCCCAGCTGGATGTTGGATATAGTAACTGGTGATGACACTTTGTGCAGTGAGAAAAGGCATGCTCAAACAGGACAAGTTCTAATAAAGTAACATCAACGAGTTCATGTGGAAGACTGAGAAGTTATTAAGGTCTTCAACAGACTTATAGGCTCTCATATATTTTGTCAGAGTAAAAGACTGATTTACAGTGGAAACATCCTCACTGTTTCCTGTATCAGATGCTTCATGAGCTTTCTAGCAAAACTTTAACTAAGTTTCTAAATCTAATTGCAAGCTTGATGTAATATTTCCTCTGGGGATTTGATATATGAATTTTTTCTTGTAACAAACGTTTTGGGGTTTTTTTAATATTAAAAATTATTTAATTTTATTTTATCTTCCCTTTGAAAATTATAAATGCATTAAAAACTGAAAGCAAAAATAGAAATCTTAGAACAGTTTGTAAGAATAGTAGTGATTGATGGTAATGATGATAGTGTTCGTGGGACTATAGGTCCAGCCCATTCATTTACAATTTTAAAAGCATCTTCCCAGAACAAGCACAGCATGATAGATTTTCTCAGTTAAATGTCACCTTTGTGTCTGAAAAAAATAATCTTTTCATTTCATGGTTGCAATAAAAATGGATTGCGGGGCTGAAATACACTTTTCTTTTAAAGAAACCAGTCTTTCTTCATTTGGTTGATTGGTTGGTTTTTGTTTGTATGTTTTTTTTCCAGCAAGAGAATTTAATTTACCTATAAATTTAGTTTTGGAAAATTTAAAGGAAACACTGGGACTTTCATAATATTGAAAGTAAAATAGAACGAGCATATCCCAGATCCGAGCTGTCTGAGTTGACTTCTGCACCTGTCAAGCCTACAATAAAGTCAGCACAATCTTCAACAACAGATCCATTTTCATTTAGGCACAGGAACATTCTAAGGCCATAAAGGAACAAGAAAAAATAGAAAGGACAGCAAGAAAAATCCAATATTTTTCATTTTAAAGTTCACTGCAGTTCATTTTACAGACAACAAAGAGACAGGCGGGCATAGAAATAATATACTGCAGTAAAATTTTGTTGCTTGCTCTGAAGCAACCAGAAACAAGTTTTAGACATACGGTTTTACTGGTATTTTCGGACATAGGTATAAGAATAACATGTATGTTTCATACCTTATGAATGCTGCACGTATTGTAAACTTTGCAGTGTGTCCAAGACTAAGAAGATGTACAAGTTCTGACAGAAATGTGCACAATCGGCATGTGTTTATCAAAATATCATGTGTGGCCATGGGATCATGTACGGCCTGGGAGCTTTAAAAGAATCATTTTCTGCTTGGACTTCTCAAGTAGATACATACTGGTCTTCAAAACATCTGCAACAGGCCATTGTGACTATTCATATTTCACTGAGACTTCAAAATCACTACAGTCTCTGCTGTCTCACCCCTTTCTGGCTATGATTTTAGTTCTGAGGTATTGCTAAAAAAAATGAGAAAATCATAGTTTTGAAAGTTCTGACTGAAGTCACATCAATGGTGTGAGAAGGGGTCATTCAGGCATAGTATTTCCATTTAAACCAAAATCAATCAGCTCAATGTTTGTCATGCAATTTGTCTTCAAATATTGCACCCTCACACGTCCTGAGGAAGGAGATACCAGACCCAGGTAAGGCAAAGGTTCTTGTTGTGTTTTCATTGTGCTCTAAATAGGAGAGTCTTGAAAGTCAAACCATAGCTAAATAGGCACAAATTCACCTGAACCAGTCCATAATTCTTTAAACTAATCAATCACTAATTTGATAGAAATGGAAAGAATTTCAGTTAGTATATGAGTTAGTATATTCAATGACAAGAAGTCATTGAATAGTTATCTGGGCATACAACAGGTAGAGAACATTATTGTAAGTCCTTAAACTGATTGCTATCTGATCAACTTTTGTGTTTTGAATAAATGTTATTCACAAATTTTTTTGAGTGTTTTGGAAGCGTAAATTCATCTAAGATGATAGAGATAACTGAAATACCTGAATTGAACTCAGGATTTGTTTTCCAAATTAGATAAAATTATTTAAATATTTGGTCATCAAAGATTTTAATTTACTCTTGGCACCATTTCAGGTTACATTTTTTTAGTTTAAACAATGACTGTCTTAGAGCATTGTTTTCCTCTGATATTCCAAGAGATGCTTCCTATACAGATCATTTAATTAATATGCAGATATTTTGTTTAGTAAGGCCATGGAGCTCAGCACAGCAGGTATTAGCATGCAGGTTTTAAACAAATATATCACAAATTTGTGTATCTAAAGAATTACTCTCTACTGATATCTGACTTCTAAAGTTAATTCATCCATGATCTCAAAATACACTGAGAATATCTGCAGATGAGGGATATTAGGTTAGCACGGTATTCTTCAGTTAGCTTTAAACTGTGAAGCTTCAGTACTGCAGCTCCATATGCTAAGAATCAAGGGAACTTCTAAATAAATATGTGCAATAAGTGCATTAAAGAATTTGACAAAGTATTCTGTGATTTATAATCTTATGTTGATAGGAGGGATGAGCCAATTTTCTGATTAATTTTTCTCAGGTTATTTCAAAGCCCTGTAGCAATGCAAATCTGCACAATACTTCATAATATATTAAGAATATGACATTTTTAATCTTCACTTTAGGGAGTCATCAAAATTTAGGACTTAGTTAATGTGACAGGATTTGTATTGCTGTCATGAAAGTATTGAAGACCAGATGTAATTATGCTTCTTCATGGTATTTACCGAGGCAAATACACACAAATTACTTTCAGTTCCTTTAGCAAAACAAATTGTGTTTTTCTGCCAGTTGGGACTCTTTTCCACAAGAAGCTGTTGTTCCTGTAAGAAAGTATAAGTAACCTAAAAACATTCTAAATTATCATTTTGGTTTTTTCAAAACTGCTAATTTGTGAGAGAGTTATAGTAATATTAAAAGTAGAAATATAACAGCCTACTAGAGGTGGTTCAAAGTAAATTGAACTTAATTAGCATAGGAAATTACTGTTTTATCTGTCTACTCTCTAAAATGGTTTAGAGCAATTAAATAGTATAAAAATAATAATTGAATCTTGTAATCATGGACTACCAGGTTGCAAAGGACCTCAAGAATGGAGTGCTGGCAATAGGTTGTACAAATAGGGAATGAAGAAACAAAAACTGAAGAAAAATGTATTTCTAGTTCACAATGCAGATTTTTATTTCATTTCACAATAATAATTTAAAATACATTTATTTTCTGCACCACATTCTGCAGGAACAAAGTCTCCATTTCACTACTGTCAACTTTTTAATTGTAAGACAGAATCAAGCCCTTCTAACTTGTTCCAAAAATTAGCATAATTGGAGAGGGGTTTGGAATTTAATATTAAAAAAAAATAGAAAATATAAATATAAAAAATCCAATCGAAGCACTGAGATAGAATTTATCAGATCCTCCTCTAGTGAAAATTATGGAAACTGAGGAAGATTAAATGTATCAGGAGAGTGTACTGGCACTGGAATAGATTACATTTTAACAGTTTATTTTATTGTCCTTTCTCATGTGATTAAATGTTGGCTGAATTATTCAGCATATACAAAATAAGAGCCAATGAAGTGGCTACCTCATGTATTTTCAACCAGACTTTACTTGGTGACATGTAGAGAATTTTAAACTATTTTACTCAGTCTCTGAAGTCTGTTCACTTTGCACCATGATTTCATAGTAAAACTACACAATTACTGAAGAGAAAGAATAATCATAACAAATATATTTTAGAAATATTTTCAAAATGAATGTACCTTAAGATTGGAATATGACATTATTCTGAAACTAAAATTGAAGCACCTTTCCCTGAAATTCTTAAGAGATTGAATCTGATATCCTGAGAAAATAAACTCAAAAGAGCAAGTTGTCATCATGTAAATCATTTGGAAGTCTTTACTTGTGGGCTAAAGATCATCAATAGAAACATTTTTTTCCCATCTCTCATTTTTTTGTCTCTCATTAGGAAAGAGGTTTTCAGAGCATTGTCAACTCAAATGACCTATTTTCCCCCTAAAGTTTCTTTAGATCACCTCCTTTGTACCTAGAATTAGAGTGCTGTGATGTTGATTGCTCTGTAATCTGAGTTCGTAAAGTGTTTCTGACTAATATTAAAAAGTTAACTTACCTAAAAAGATAGTTTATTTGTTTAATGTTTCAATCATTATTCATATATCTACAATGCTGTGCCCTTATAATTTGTATTTACACATACTTATTTACACAATACTTTAATATGTTTTTAGAGAACTTTTTTTACTTGGGGCAAATAATTCTGTATTTATTTCCTAATGTGTAGTAGTGGTGGTTTGCTGCAATCTACTTTAATATAATGAAATATTTATCTGGTTTCAGATCTGAAGTAATCTTTTCTGAGAAAAGAGGTGGAAGGCTATTTTGATCATTTTAATTGGATCAAAATTTATTTAAAATACTTGCTGTAAAAAAAAGTGCAAAGCTTGAATTTTATTTTTGGTGTCTATTATGATAACAATGAACTCTGTAATTTTCCATGTTTTAATAGCCAGTGTTTCCGTTTTTAATAGCCAATGCACAAATGAGACCCATTCGATTATAAACAGCAGTTTTCAGAGGAATTTGTCATTAAAGCAGCCAGACGACTAAAAAAAATTTTTTACATTAGCAAAAGAGGCAAAGAACAAATAACGAATTTTGGTGTTGGTGATGGATGAATAAGTGACAACTAATGTTTCATTCAGTAGACTGAGTTGTCATTGTAAACACAGTTATTTATCTTTGAAATATTTATTTATTCATGAAAGATCCATTATTAAAAGGATAACTATTTATGAGTTTGGACTGATTTTAGAAAACAATTTCAAATGAAATAAAATGGAAATAAGGAAATGGGATTTTTGTTTTTATATGGAGTAGTCAACAGCTGTTTGCCTGATTAACATTGTGATTTTAGAGTGTAGTTTATTCTCCATTGTTTGCAGTGAAATACTGTGTGATTTTATTCTGTGTTCTAGCCTGACTATGATTGCAATTTAATGTATCCATTTTCAACGTTAATATTTATATTTCCAGATAATGGCAGGACAGAATAAGAAATAAACCCATCAGAGGACAGAATTCAAACTGAAATTGGTCTAGGCAAATGGAAGGTCATTGTGGGGAAAAATGGGTTGTACAGTTATATTTCTTCATTTTGGTAGAAATAACAAATGAAAGGAGTGACAGACAAAGTTCTAATAAAAACAAAGACATACAGTGGGCACACCTAAGTTTTTCCTTGCTCTCCCCAGATGGGCCAAGTTCCTACTGGTGCATGTAGTATGTCCTACAGGAACAATGAAAAAAACCAAAACTACCAAAAAAACCACAATAAACAATGAAATTCCAAGCCCCAATCTTTTAGCAATCTTAATTGTCTAAAGAGATATATAAAATCAACTTTTCAAAACATGATGTAATTTAGTCTAAATACAAGAAGATTTAGGGATTATTAGTAATATAAGAGTTGCATGAAGTAATAGATACAAATATCTCTAAAGTAAAACCAAAAATTATTTTAAGTCTAGAAAAAAAACATTATTTTATAGGATGAAAAGAAAATATTTATTTTATTTTACCAGAAGTAATATATATTAAATACCACTTAAAATATATGTTCC
The DNA here is from genome assembly GCA_013397815.1 of Aleadryas rufinucha. Classification (NCBI taxonomy): domain Eukaryota; kingdom Metazoa; phylum Chordata; class Aves; order Passeriformes; genus Aleadryas; species Aleadryas rufinucha. Next base: position 71,642 of record VZTH01019676.1, read on the forward strand.
AATCACATGTGTTTACATTTGAAAATTGTGTACATATTTGAGCAACAGTTAGGACTCAACAGGGATTTTTGGTTTCACTTTTTGCCACTAAACAAAATAAATTCTTGCTTATATCCACATGCCTTTTGTTTGAATAGCTGTCTTTCTCCAATAAATTATGAAAAATTACTTTATACTGAGTATGCTCCTAGTATTTGTATAAGATTATCCATGACTGGTGGCTTGAATGAATTTACCACTTGATTTAATGGTCTCTTCTTACATTCATTCCTATCTGTTGCTCCTCCTGAACTTGTTAATGTGTTGTTTTTCTCTTTGGCGATAGCAGTGTTTTTGTGGCCTAATCATGAACTATTGTATTGTGTGTAAATAAACCCAGAGCAAATAACATCTCCTGTGCCAAGGGCTCACAGTCTATAAATGTAATTGTGAGACTTTCACACATTATTCACTCCTCTTTTTTATAGCTTTTCCTTCTGTTTTTTTCTTTTTCACTTATGTTTTCCAAATGTATTCTTGTGGAGTGGAGTGGAAGAACAGAAGATTATTGTGGGGTTTTCTTTATCCCATTTGAGCATAAAACTTTTCACTTGTCTGATTTATAGAAAGGGAATAAATCAGTCATGAATACTATGACAACTGACCTTGACAGTGTTTAAAAATTTGCAGTAAGAGCCAAATAGAGGAGTTTTATTATTTTAGAAACTAAATTTATAGGAAATCTAAGTTAACCCTCAGTGCAGTAGCTAAGCAGTTTTGGTGTCTGGTGCAGTCAAGTTTTGGGTTTTCAAATCTGAATTTAACAACATGTGGGGGTTTTTATTATCTGATAGCTGTATTACCACCAATGGAAGAACTATTAAAAGATCACCTTCATCATGGTAAACTCCTCAGATGTCAGGGAACTCATTACAGCTTGACAACACTCAGTTTCTCCTGAAATGTTTTCATTGGGTGGATTTTTCTTTGGGCGAAACAGAAGTTGGTCACCATGAGGCATATATGTGCTCTTAGTGTCTGCACAAGTGGTTTCACCACACATAGTATGTGCTTCCAAGCTCTGTAACTGTTGGAGCAAAAACTACTGAGATGTTCAGAAAAGGTGTGTTTCTTGGTTTTGTTTTTTTATTTTGCTTAAGCAAATCTCATCAGGTTTCCTATATTTATCATGGCAAGGTAGCAAAAGATTATTCGGTCTGTTACAGTGAAATGCGATATTTGATTGAAGTCAGGAGAGAGGATTTACTATCACCATCTATTTAGGCAATGACTGCGTATGATGCCAAATATGCAAGTAGATAAACAAACCATTTATCAAGATATAAGGTTTCCAGCATAAAATCTACAGCAGCCTTAAGAAATATAGCTAAGCTGTTCCAGCTGATTTGAAAAACACATAGCTCTCCATTTTAGCAGCTAGTAAATATGCTCCCCTAAAATGGTTGCACTTTTACTTCAGTGCAGTAATTTATTTTTATTTATTCATTTTTGTCAAGTGCAGGAATTGACCTAAGATTTTTTTTTTATTTTATTTTTTTAATTTATTGGAGGATAATCAATGTCTTAAATTAATTCCAATTAGCTGCTGGTATTTCAAACCTTTTCCATGGTGAGCTTAAAAGTCCTGTTGTGGTCATCATTTATAAGTATATGTTTTCAGTTTCTGCATGATGCGCTATGATGCCAAGGGCACAAAAAATTGAATTGTTTAACTTTTCAGAAGTGTTCACTCCATATTGCCTGTTATTTGGATCAAAGTGAGATGTAATCTAAAAAATAGCATAGAAGATGGAAAATAACAGGATGCACTGTTCACTTGCCCTTCAGGAACATTTTTAAAATCTGATAGCCATAAAAAAAAACCTAAAAAACCAACCAACCAAACAAAAAAAAAACAAACGCCAAAACAAAAGAAAAACATTTACAGCAGGAAAAGTTCTAGAGTGTCATGTCTTAGCTTCTAAAGAATAAAAAGTCTGCTTTATAAAATAAAAATAAATAATGGTGAAAACAGTGGGTAATCTGAATTCACTTTGTATAAGAGGCTAACAGAAGAGCACGGGAAGATTTTTAATTGAATTGCAGTGAAAACAAAAGGAGAGGATAAAATTCCCCAAGTTCTTCTATTTGTAAAATTCAGAAGCAGGAAAAAGAAGGTATTCTTCATTCACAGGAATGAATATAAAAATCAGGAAAAAAACGTGTTTTCCAAACTACAGGAAATATAACACCATGATGAAAATTACAATATAAAATAAAGTAAGGATTTTCTCCATAACTCTAATGCTTAGAAACCACAAGAGCCAACAACCTCCATAAAAAAAACTCCTCCACTCAATAAAAAAAGTCATTCTTTCATCTGTTTTTGTTTTGGTTTCATCTGTAGTGTCTGTGCCAATGCTATTATTCAAATTTATACCTCAATTTTTAACCATCTTCCTCAAAAATAGGAATTATTGCTCTCTGGATAAATCTCAGTAATTACTATTATATATACTAATTTAATTCCAATTCTTTGGAATTATTTCTTTCTCATTTTTAAAGCTGTTTTCTGCTGAGAATTTTTAGGAGCACTGAAGTACCATTCCAAACTAAACCATTATGTACATCTCAAAATCCTGACCAGATATGCTGATTGATGGGGTTTTAATACTACTTTTCTTAGCAAGAATAAGCCTGTGTTTGATAATTGGTGACTGCAAAAATTGTGGAACCTATTCTGGTTGTAAAGACTTTCCTGGGGGGAGCTTTAAAGGGATGAAACGAGCCTTTGAAAACTGAGTAAATGGATAAATCTTTTATGTTTGCCTACGGGGATCTTGCTAATTTCTGAGCCAAGTGAGCATCCATTTCTGAAGTCAGCCCTGTCTGAATTGGACCGGCCAGAAGGAACAGGTGGACCTCAGAAAAAAAGTTTGGCACTACAGATGGGTCCTGGTACAGAGGAGGTTGAGCCAAGAGGAGAAATAACTGTGATGTTCTTCAGAAAGACAGCACTTAGATACTACCGAATTGTCAATTCTGAGGCAATTAATTTCTATACTTGATAAAACCACCTGCCTTGGCTCATCATCCTGTTTCTCCATTTCAGAACAAGTTCAGTAAGAACTTTATTTCTTTCTCCCTGCCCTCACCTTCTACCTGTAGGTGCAATCCAGCCTGTGGAGATCTGTTGGAAAGAAACCATTGAAGTTTTTAGTTTCGCTTTCATCTCTGATTAGCTTTGCAAACTCAGTTCAGCTCCATCTCTAGGGCTCACCCTGTCACCATTGCCTTTTACTTTCCACACACACTCGTCTTCATTAGGAAAGATGAAGGGACTGAGAAACTTGAGAACAAATAATTGCAATAATGCTTATCTGATCTTCAACATTCTAGTATTCAATGAATATAGCTTTTTCCTTTTTTACCTGCATAAAATATGTCTCTTTTGTCTTATAATCTTACATCAGCAATTAAAGATAAATTAATTCCTATTCCTTCTCTGGTGTTTTTTCCTGTTCTTAATACCTCAATTATAACAGTGTAGTGTTGTACTAATATATACCACATATAATCAAAATTTTATAGTCTAGCTCATTGATAGCAAAAGGTATACTTCAAAGAAGTTTATTCTCTCTGGAGTAAAATCAAATTTTATATTAAAAGTTTTCAGCACTCATTTTCAAACAATAAATTTCACACCAACCATTGAATATTTTTTTAGAGATGAGAGTTTAGAGTATTTTAAAAAGTCAGCATCTACTGTTTCCTTCCCAAATGAGTTGGTTTTCCCACAAAGACTAAGACATGCAAAATGAAATTCACCTGACAACAGTGTATATCAGTATAGAAACACAGATTCCAGGTAGAAAGAAGTTTTGAGTTTTGCCAAAAAAAAAAAAAAAACAACCCAGGAAATAGGTAATTAGAAATATGTCTGCAATTTCCTCAGATACATCTTCACTTTGAACCCTCCACACACTTTCCCTTTTCTCACTCTACTTTTTATATTCCCCATTATTTTGTTGGATTAACTTTTTTGCATACATCATAAGACATATCTGTTTTAAAGAATTGCTCTGAAGGATTAATTCAGGCTAGCTTCCACACTCTTCAATTGCTCCCAGTTCAGGGTTTTGAACGCTATCTGTTTCCCAGATCTGTCACCCTGTTGGTTGCAGAGATCACCTCTTTGGTGAGCTTGGGCTACATAGTGAAAAATCAGCTGGGAAACAGAGGTGCATCATGTGCATTATCAGCAGTTTATTGAAAATCATGGAGTCACGGAATCATAGAACTACCAGGGCTGGAAGGGACCTGGATCTCATTCAAACCCCCCTGCCATGGGTAGGGACACTTTCCACTAGACCAGGTTGCTCAGAGCGCCATCCAAACTGGCCTTGAATACTTCCAGGGATAGGGCAGCCACAGATTCTCTGGACAACCTGTGCCAGGGCCTCACCACCCTCAGAGTAGAGAGTTTTTTCCTGATATATAATATAAACCTATTTAGTTTAGACAGTTTGAAGCCATTCCCCCCTTTCCTGTCACTCCAGATCCTTGCAAATAGACTCTCTCCACCTTCCCTGTGGGCTTCCTTTGGGTACTGGAAGGCCACTATTAGATCATCCCAGAGCCTTCTCTTTTTGAGGCTGAACAATCCCAATTCTCTCAGCCTTTCCTCACAGCAGAGCTGCCCCATCCCTCTGATCACCTTGGTGGCCTCCTCTGGCCTGGCTCCAACAGGTCCCTGTCCTTCCTGTGCTGGGACCCCAGAGCTGGATGCAGCACTGCAGGTGGGGTCTCAGCAGAGCGGGGCAGAGGGGCAGAATCCCCTCCCTCACCTGTTCATGGGGCGTTTGATGTCTACAAGTGGTTTTGAATCAGTGTCTGGCCTACATTGACAGACAGGACAGTTCTAGCTCTTCTCCAAGGTCCTTTGTTCCTGCTGCTCTCCAGAGCCATTAGGATATCCTGCTTTATATTAATAATGGATGGTAGAAAAAGCAGAGGATGCTCAAGGGATATTTTCTATTTGTGCAGGAGGAGTGCAAGCTTCAAACTGGTGCATACCATAAAATGCAAACCTGGTCTTCAAACCTGCCTGTTTTGCAACATCACTGGCAGGAGAACCTCTCCAGACCTGCCAGAAACATGGAGCTCTGCTGCTCCTGAAAAAGGGATTTTGTCTTAAGAGGTAGTTAGCTACCATCAAGAAAATTAACTCCATCCTAGCCAAAATTAGCCCAGGTGAGAATGTTCTTAATTACAGACTACAACATTTTGGTTGAGAAGAGGGAGAAAGGGATGGTCCAAAAATGTTAACACTCAGTAGGAGTTATGAACACTCAGTCTCTTTTGACACCCTTTCTGTAAATTATAACAAGAGGGATCCTTTGAGAGGGTGAAGAGTTTGGATCTTGCCCCACTAAACCTTAAGCATGATTAAATTTATAGAATGCTTTGGGTTAGAATGGATCTAAAAGAACATCCAGTTCCAAGCTCCCTGTCATGGTCAGTGACCCTTTCCCCTAGACTCAGAGCAACCATTCAACCTGGCCATGGTTCTGTACCTTGGTGAGTTCTGTACTTCTGCTAGCAATAAAAATATTACCTCAGATCAATATTATTTTAAAATATTCATGCTGAAGCCCACCAAAGGGACAGTGTTGTAGAATTAACATAAAAAATTTTACTGTAGGATCAGACTTATTCACAGTAAAATCCAGTGCACATGTTCTGGGGAAAGGCAGCTCCAGAAGGGTCTTCCATAAGTCCCTCCCTAAATTTCTGGTGGAACAGAGATGTGGTCAAAGGGAGGCAACTCTGAAAGCAGAATCAAACTGGTAGGATTTTAGGTAGAAATATTGCTTAAAGAAGTTTCTGTCTGTATTTTCTAGTTTGCAACAGATAAAGCTCCTTCACTGGGAAGCCACATCACTTGTGGCCAACCTGGGTATCAAAGAGGTGCTGGTCTGTGACATCTCTTGTTGACCCCAGGGTAGTTTATAGAGGACAGATGTCATAGCTCAGGTGATCTTTGTGAGAAAAGAAGACAAATTCTGTTGCCGCTGGCACAGACATAAGTCTTGGGGACATGGTTTATTGGTGGACATGGAGCTGATAATTTAGCAGCTGAACGCAGTGGTTTTAGAGGTCTTTTCCAGCCTTAAGGATTCAATGATTCTAATATATGTTTTCTATGAGTAAAATGTAGTTTTTTATTTCCAAAACAACAGAAGTATTGTTTTAAATTTTCCTGATTTGGTTTCTCAATACACTTCAGCCATTTTGTGCTTCTTTTCTTAAACATTCAACCGGTTTTTATACTGTGCTTAGTAATTTTCTTGTGAATGAGAAGATATTGAAACTTCCCTCAAGGAAGGTTCCTAACAAAGCACAATAGAGACACGTGTTGCCCTTCGTGATGTACATAAAGCATGAAAAGGATAGAAGACTAAAACTGAATTAAATTGAAACATCACACATTAGAGAATAAAAGTCAGAACTTTTGTATCTTTTCCTGGCCTTTCATTCTTTTTTTTCTGAAATGATGACAAATACTTTGTGAGGCTCCCTTTGTAACATATTTTAAAGGCTCCTTCAGTATTTTCTCATGTGAAAACAGAAAATAGAAAACAGCATCAATAAAACATGAAGCATCAAAGTTTGCATCAAGACAGGTACTAAAAAATTAAATTCAGTCACAGATTTGAAACTTAAGGTTGTTATCCAAGAATGTGCTCTCTTGTTTAGTTCTCTATTTTTGATCTTACCAGGTTCTGCAGCTTTTACTTTATGTTGCTCTTTTGCCTCATGAACCAGAATCTGCTCTTCCCTGTTCTCAATGGCCTTCCCTCACCAATGATGCAACAGCAATGTCTCTTGCAAGCTGTTCTATAACTGCTTCCCTGTTCTGGCAATTGCTCAGTTCAGAGGTGCCCCAGCATGCACTGCCCTCAACACATCATAAAATATGGGATTAGAAAACAACCAGGCAAGTTCTATCTTCTCATTTGCTTTGCTTTAATATGGGAGACATACTATACACCGGTGGAGATTTGCTTCTTATCATATACTAATAAGACTTAAAGATAGTTCAGCTAAAAAGTCATTAAATAGAGATCCTAAAAAAAAAAATCTGTCATCACATTGTGTTTCTGTTTATATACTCTTTGAGAATTTATTGAATAAATCAAGATTCAAAACTAGACATCAGGTATTGAAAAATATTAATTGAAATAGAAGTGGCTCAGATAAAGAGTATTCATGGAAATTCCGCTCAGCACACATTGCATGATCAAAAATACAATCAAAAAGACAAGCTAAAATAAGGCATGCCATAGACTAGAGAAGATATTGTGAAAATACATAAGTTTCAAAATCTTTACCCCATATAATAATTTTTAAAAGTAGATAGACTATACAGGTACAATTACCTTATCTGCCATCAAATAAATAGGAAAAAGTTTATCTTTGAGTCTTTTGTTACATGCTGATGAATATACACTTATGATACAGTAATTTCAAAAATCTTTGTATTAGTTGTCTGAATCCTGCATTCTGGCTTTCAAGACCACTGAGAAAGGATTTGTTTTTCTTACTTTCATCTAATTTTACTCTCTCTCTGTGTCTCTCTTTTTTTTTTTTTTTTTTTAAGGGGGGGCTTTGAAACCATTTTATAGAACTCATTTAATATTTTTTTT
>VZTH01019676.1:79343-102534 GCA_013397815.1 Aleadryas rufinucha
CTCTGCAAGCATTTATAGAGACCTAATTGAATAATTTTTATCAGTCTATGGACTAAACCCAGGTTACAGAAAAATAAGATGCAGGTATGATGATTCATTTATTCTGCCAGTTCCATACAGGAACTGAGTGATGATAGATTGTTAATTTAGTTTAATCCTCCATTTGATTTCTAGATGGATAATTTTAGATTTCAGATATCTCATGTTCTAGAATATATATATATTCAGGTTAATCAATCTATTGCTGATATTTTGATTTGCAGTTTTGGCTCATATTAAAAAGTCAATTTTTGAGGAAAAAATCCTGAAATTATTGTTATATAGATTTTTTCAATATGTTTTAAAGTTAATTTCTTTTGTAAAAGCTCAAATAAAATCTTGAAGATGCTGAAATTTCATCAAATTTGGAAAAAAAAAAAAAAAACAACAAACCAACAAACCAAAACCAAAATTAAACAAACCTAATAAAGTAAGTTATTTCTTTATAGAATGATTTCACATTCATGCCTCTAAAGAAATTGAAATAACTTCTTGATTCCTTGTTACCACATCCAGAAGTGTAAGGATCTTTTAAGTTATGAGTAAAAACTAATTTTGGCAAGCCATGACAAGAATACAATTCAAATTATTTTCCTGTTTTATCTTCTGTCTCAACCAATACTAATAATCTGAATATAATCCAATGATTGGTTGTATATCTGTCAGCAGCATTCCCTTGTTTCTTCCAAAAAGTATGGAGTTTAGAGCAGTCTTTGAATTTGTTTTTGTCAAGTGCTTGGTCCTATACAGTATAAAAAGGAAAATGTGTTCTTGTCGTAAGCAGACAAAATAAATAGTACAAATCAGATACAAGATGGACCAGATGACCTGCAGACCTCTATAAAGAGATATATCCAGTTTTTCTTTCTCATTTTAATTTAATGGATGACTCTATTTTCAATAAGTTTTCTAGGAGATTTTTGTGAAGAGTGCAGTTCAGCAGATCAATTTATTTTCATAGGGCATCAAATGCAATTGGTGTTTCACAGTTCAAAGTAAGGCAGAAGGAAGTGGGTTCATGAAGGGGAGCAGAAGTCTTGTGTAGTTGACTTTCTCATGGGACATCAAGCAAAATGATCAAAAACAGATGATCCAGAGAGGATTTTCAAAAACAACATTGAGAAATGAAATTATGAACATAGAGCACATAATGCAAGAGGTTTTGTATGTGGTTTGTACATATGAATGTTACGTTTTTAAAGCTAATAAATACCCCTTTTAAATTTGAGGTTATTTGTTGCAGTAAATAAAATGTCCCAAAATTCAGAGACTATCTGTTGCATAATAAAAGCAAAGTAAGATGGTTCAGGGCTCTGTTGATGAAGTGTTTGTGGTTTCTTTTCATAGCTGGTCCTTGACAATAGTACTCACCTCTGATATTTTTTAAAATTATTGTTTGTAATTGTTTCCAATATAAATGCTGTAAGTTTTTATTTAATATGCAAGAGGAACATCCCATGTTTTCAATAATACAATTTTTTTCCATGACATGGCTATCTGGAATGTATTAATCAGCTTACACGAGTGTAAAATACAAGCAATTATTCATAGTGAGTTTACACCAAAACAAAACATAGACCCATTTCATCCATTTCTTCATTAGAGTATAGTAAAAATATGACTGTTTTGTAGTATTTGTAGTGCTCTCACCACTTTGCTTCTCAGGGTTCATCACCAATTACACACAGAACAGAATACAAGTCTGTTTCCTTCCCAGAAATTCAAACCTAATTCAACCTACAATTTTTGAACAAGCTTTTTGAATATTCTTGGCTATCACCTCATTTTTATCCAGGTTTGTTCTTTCTCATTTCCGGCAGAGTCCCAAACCAGAAGAGACAAGAGAATATAAGAAAAGTGTTGTACTGTCGCATCATATTTGATCAGAGGGAGGATATGGCACACCCAATATGTTCTCATTCTCTATAAATCTTTCAATGGAGAAACAGCTGCTGATTCTGTGTGTGGCACACTCAGGCCTTTTGTGAAACCTGCAGAAACAGACAGAAACAGCCCTGAAATATCTCACCTAATTATAAAGAGCCATTCCTCTGTGAGGAGGGTAGTTAGGGATGGACAGGTACTTACATAGCTTGGAAAGGGGGAGAAAATATGCTCAGAGTTCTTAACTGTTGGGCTCCTGTCTTTATCATTTAGGAGCACATTAACTTTCTCTTTAAAAAGAACTTTTACCTTTAAATACCTTCCATTCTGCAAAATGAGAACAATATTTGTTTATTTGTAGGCATACATACCATAAATAACAACTATTTAATGAAGCCAAGTGTCCTTTCAGCAAGCAAAGTCCATACAAAAGTATCAAATACACATTTTACAAAACATTTATTTGGTTTCTTTTTTAAAGTCTTTATGATCTATTTCTTCCCTTTCTGCTCTTACACATGTCATTAAATCTAGTCTTACTGTTTTCTTCAGCAGTTTTATTCTATTATCTTCATTACTACACAATGAAATGGAATGTCATTTCTATATTTATATTATATTTTAGCTAATAAACCTGTTTTTCTGGAGACTTGTTGAAGCTTCAATATTCTACTAATGCTTAAGGGTCCATATCTGAAATGATTTCTATAGTGAAGACTGATAAGGAGTGTTTAGAAGTCTAACGGAATAGCCTATTGTTCTTATCAGAAAAAATAAGCCAGTATTTTAGATTAGATAAATGAGTGTAGTTCTTCCAAAGTCAATTAAAGTACATGAATTTTGTAGCTATGACTGAGGGTAAGATTCAAGCATCAGAGTACAAAACCAAAAACACTCTTGTCAATCAAGAGGGTGACTGAAAGATAATTCTACTTTGAGGTATAAACAAACTTTCTTGCTCTACCCTTTGTATTGCTATACATCATCTGAAACGAGCAACAAATATTTAACTCTGACAGATTTTGTCAAAGATTTGTATCTCACATTGCCGCGCTGACCACTAGCCGCCCAGTGGCGTGGCAGGCGGCGACTGCTGTCCTCTTACTCTGGACACTCCGGGAGGTCCCGGTGCGACGGCACGGAGCAGGGTTCTATGCAGCTCAAACCGCAGATGTTTGCCCCGGGAGCCACAGCTCGCCCTGAGGCTATCTGCCAACAGCCGATTAGGCTGTGCAGCCCAGATGGAAAAACCGCAGCAGGCGAAGGTAAAGACCGAAGGAGGATTCAGGCGCTAGTGTATTCCAAGCAATTTATTTGGAATAAAGTCTCAGAGGGAACTAGCCACCCGAATCTGGCCGTTGGTCTGGCCTCGTTGGTTTAATTAGCATGAAACTAAATAGAAGAGTGGGGAAAAGGGAGGAGTAAAGGAACAACCACTTAGGGAATGACAAGGGGGTGACATACAACCAACCGGGAAACATATTGGGAGGGACTAGTTTAAACTAGCCAACCAGGGATGTAACAAAACAGAACTTTCCAGAGCCTAATAGAATAATCAATGAACTACTTATTAAACATAACTTCTACTAACTAATAAGGAACCGGGGGAGAGAGAGGGTTCTAGAAACCAGGGAGGAGACATGTTCAAGGGAACACCTAGTAGGCGGTGGCATCACAGCCTTATCTCCTCCTCCGATCCGCCCTCAGAGGTGGAGTCTCGGGCGGGGAAATCAACCCATTTGTCATTCACCTGGAAAGTGGGTTGGGCCACCGCCACATCACATAAGGGAAAAAAAACCCCAAACCCACAAAAGCAAAATCAAAAAAGCAGAAACAGTTCAAAATGAAGTTGTTCCTATAAGGGAGTCTTTTATTTGCATGTTTGTATCCATATATATATACATATATGTACCAGAGAATTTGAAATTTCTGTCATGGGAATGTTTTGAAGACTGCCAAACTGTACTTTATACTGTAAAATTTTATTAAATTAATTTTTCAGCCACGTTTTTCTTTCTAGTTGTCACTGTGTTCATTAGTCATCATCATGTTCTGAACAAAATTTTTGGCCTTTAGCAGTTAAATTTTAAATTAGCTGTGAGGACACACCACCATGGTGCCATATGATTATCACTGATGGCTGAGATCCTTGGTGGTTCTTCTTTGCCAAGTTTGAGTTTGCTTGAGAGCTCCTTGGTGGGAGAAGTTGAAACTTAGGTGGGATTGTCTTCCCTGAGTTTCCTTGCTGATATCTGCTGTTTGATACTATCAAAAGAAATGCCATCTGCTCACTGTGCCTTTTCTATTTTGATGCCAGTCATCCTCTGTTTTCAGCAGGATTACCTGCTCATTTGTCCTTCATGCTTATCTTCTCCTCTGTCTTACAGCTTTTGGTTCCTTGGACACCTCCTATGTGCCACAACACCCATCCTTGCTTGCTCCTTTGGGGGTCACAGTGCTCATGTGCTTATGTGACACATTGATGAATGATGTTGCCATCACAAAATATGCAATGTGGTTTGTTCCATTTCTACAGTATTTTATTTTCAGGTTCAGAGCAAGCTGTCCTGATGAGTATATTTATAATTTACTCCTGTCTGTTTTGGATACATATATGCTGGAAAGAGGTGTAATACAATAAGACACTATACTGAAGAATTTTTTTGAATGGTTTTAGGTTTATTTGAAATTACTTTCTGCAACTTTGTCCAAAAAGTTTGATTACAGTAATGTGGAAGATGTTCTAGAAGCATGCTTCACTTTTTCTCTCTCTTGGTCTCACTAATAAAAAGTTTCCAAGCACTTGTACATGTTGATGAGTACCCAGTTTCAGAATCCAGAGCACATCCAGTTATAAGGTGCTTTATATTCAGCCAGTGCTATTCAAGAAGTGTATTTTAAATCAGTTGTATCTTATCAAGGCAATTTATATTTCCCTCCTGCAAGTGTGGAAATGATTTACAGTAAGTGCCTTTACCTCATAAAATAGCTAAATGAGTTTTCTGCTTCAGAAGTGCTTAAATCATGCTACTTCCTCCATTTATGAAACAATTTATGTTTTCAGACACACAAACATAATGGCATCAAAATCTGTTAATTGTGGTATCTCTTTTTACATGCTCTTTATTTATATCCCTGTTTGGTTTAGTCTTTTTTATTGTCTTTCAAAACTCTTTTTCACATTATAGCTGTATTTATTATAGGGAGTCCTATCTACATCACCGTTATTGTTAATTACTTGTGAATTGCATGGTTTGCTATGCCTTTCAAGAGTTTCCTTTCTAATGACTGACCTTTCAGACAGAAACATTAGTGCAAATTGTAGCATATTTTTAACTAGTGTTTGCAACAGCAGTTTTAACTTGTTATTTTGAAAAATGACTGGCTTTATATCTTTTTTTTTCCTTGGGTAGTAATTAAAAGATTGTAGCCTTGGTGGGATACAGCCAAGAAAAAAATATTGTGGGTTTTTTTTCCACAAATATTAGTCAAATACATTCTCTACCCCAGAATACAGACAAGGATGAAAGAAATTAAGTAAATTTCTTCCCTTCCTTCATTCTGAAGATGGAAAACTAGAGAAGAACCTCTTAAGTTACTTCCCCAAGGCCATGTGACCCTCCTGAGACCCACTTTGACTTTAAATGCTTTCCCTGTAATATGAGCTTGTTGACATCACCATGGAAAAATCTGTGGCCTTATCAAACAGAGGAAACTTTTTGCAGCTCTAGAATACCACTCTCAAGCACAGTGCTGTCTAACTCTCCAGCTCACTTTTCTGTGTATTGATGCTCAGAATGCCTATGTAAAAGCAAGAATCAAATCAAATGTTTTAAGCCATCAATCTTTATCTGTCATATATTTGAACAATGTTTAGAAACACAATGACTGACAAGATTTCTTAAACTTACTAAATAAATTCTATATATGTAGGCAGCACAAGCACCTGCATGAGCTTCATTATCTCAGCGGTAAGGAAAAAGCAAAATGTTCCCGGCAAGGCATCTGTATTAAATGATCCTAGGGCTTAAAAATATCATTTGGTAATGTTTAAATACTGTAATCATAATGCAGTAAAGGAGTGACATAAATGTTGTTGTGGCTGACAGAGTAAAATTTGCTATTTCTGAATAAAGTCTTGCTTGTCAGTACTCTTTCACATATTTTTAAAAGTATGACAAACATCACTACAATTTTACTCCCTATTGGTCTTATTTTCCCACTGGTTTAGGATATACAAGATAAGGAAGAAAGTAGCTTTTACTAAGTCATAGTGCATGATACTGTATTTCAAGCATGTGAAATTATACACCCTTATATTAACACAGTAAATGTAAGTTTGATAACAACCAGCAGGGAAAATTGAGCTGCAGTGGATGAAATCACCTCAACCAAGAACAAGTATGCTACACAGCAGTCAAAACGACCTGAGAGAGCAATTTAAAGAATGTTTAAAAGTATATTCTTGTGCTGCCCAGTATAAAACATAAAACACAGGTTACTAAACTGTCTTTGTAGCATTAATTTTAATAAGTGAATTCTGGCTTCACAGAAACTACTTTATTTAGCCTTTGAGACTGAAGCAGGATGGATTCAGAACATGTATGCCAGAAATGCAAAGGTTTGATCGGTTTGGGAATAGTCCTTCAAAACACCTGGGAGTTGTTCTAGAGAACCGAATGCTACATGAAACTTGGTTGGCATCCGTGATATGAGACCAGCTCTTGATCTGCATTGCAAGTAAAATGAAGAACTCTTGGGACACTCTGCCTGGCAAAAGGAGAGAGGTTGTTTTTGTAGGGAAATGTTAGTGTTTTCCCTTCAATGCTAATTTACAATATGTACATTTGTACATACCTGAAACAATATCCCATTGGAGGACATCTGTTGTTTAGACAGTCCTTTGAGGGAAAGACTACCTTTTGACTGATGTTGTCAACTTTGGGAGTCTGTGGAAAAAAATTAGGGGTATGGTAGTAGACATCAAAATGTTACACACTTCCAAAATATGTACACTAATGTGGATCATCAGTGATTTAAGAAATATCTGGAGTCTTCCACAAAATATACTGAAAATATATTGGGACCCTCCGCAAGTGCATATGTAAGCTAAGACATTGCACTTTACAAGACTGGTGAATGTGTAATGCTCCTCTGGCTTTGTCACTTGTTTCATACAAACTAGACCTGCCTGGGAGTTTTGACAATTAATATTTTTCACCAATCCTAGATAAAGAAATTGTCAAAAGAGCCATGATTCTAGGAGTCATACAAGGAGACTTCAATTCCTACAATTCCTTTCATTCTCTCTACAATTACCTGAAAGGAGGTTGCAGACAGGTGGGGTTTGGTGTCTTCTCCCACGTAACAGGCAATGAGACAAGGGGAAATGGCCTCAAGTTGCACCATATAGACTGAATATTAGGAAAAATTTCTTTGCTGACATATTGGTTAAGCACTGGAACAGGTTTCCCAGGGAAGTGGTAGAATCACTATTCATGGAGGTATCGTAGCTAAAAGATAGCTGTGGTGCTTAGTGACATGGTTTAGTGGTGGACTTGGCAGTGCTGGGTTAATCATAAAATGATAAAATTATATAGTTATTAAGGTTGGGAAAGACCTCCAAGGCCATCAAGTCTAACCTTTGACTGAATACCACCGTGCCCACTTAGCCATATTTAAATTGCCATGTCTGCTCCTTTTTTGAGCACTGCCTTAGAAGTCTTCTCCTATCTTAATAATTCTAGGATTTAATGATTCTATGATTCAGGAAACAAGAAAAATAAAGGAGGAAAATTTCATTAATTGAATGTATACATTTTTTGACCAACTACCACAAGGCAGATCAGCTCCTCGTTGTAACATGTTTTCAGTAATCCTGGTGGCCACATGGACACATTTTTTTATAATGTCTGTATCTGCCTCTATAGTTTTCCCAAAACATCCTGATTCCATATGCGTGATGACTTCACAACTGGTTCAGTATTCGGATGTACATGTTTGTGCACACGTGTATGAGTATTCCCATCAGATATGCTCTTCCCATGGCATGGGATTGCTCAGCTGGTTGTTTTAGAGCTTATCTAGTTAAACAGGCAGGGCTTGTGTAGGACATTTCAGCTAAGTCAATCACCAGAAAAGGCAATTTGATTTACTAGTACTTCTTTCAAAGCTAAGGATGCCTTTTATGCCAACCACTGGGTAACAGAGCACAGAGAGGACGAGTGGTACTGAAGGCTGTAGCCCACAGGGCAGAGGTTTACTGTAGTCACCTCGTTATAAAAATATTGTGTATCTTGTCATTACTCCTGACCTGTATAACCATCTCCAGCAAGTCTGTAAGAGTGCTGGAGAGGCACAACACCCCTCGTAAGGGCTATTCATATCTGAAATCTTGGCAGACTTGTGTGTGGGTATTTTCACCCCCACCACTTCTTCCTATAGAGTGTGAAATTCACTGTTCACGGCAACTTCAGCGTAGGTGGCTTCTAGAAGAAATCTACAGGAAGATATTAAAAAAGCATTTCTTCTTGGAATTTCTGACTATAAACAAACATTCCTTCTCTCAGTCCCCCTGGTAAGATCAATGTAGGTAGGCATTGCTACAGTAGTGACACCACTGAGGGAAGGGGGTATGTTGAGAGGGGAAGGGGGAAAGAGAGACTGTTAACACACTAAATAGCTCTATTATTAATGAGTGAAATCTTGACATTGTCTCAATACCTTATTTTCACTGTAGATACTTCTCCAGAATGTGAGTTGCATTAGGGACTCTCATGTCTTAAAGCAAGATTGGGACTTCAACCTTCGCATTTGTGGCAGATGTGAAATGGTTAAGTGGAGAGAAACATCATAGCTAAACTTTTGAAAATGATTTGATGTTTTGTCAATATTGATTCAGGCTTCTCAGTGTCAGTAAAGTAAAAAATAATAACGTTCTGTTGCTGCAGGGACATGAAAAAAATATGTTTGATTGATTCTTCCATTATCCAATGACAGTTATTATGGAGCAGGGAATAAAAATGGCAATTATATTCTTACTTTATAGAGGAAAAAGAAGGAAAAAGAAACTGTTCTAAGATTTACAGAGTTGACTTATGAGAGTTGAAATATGCCAGAAACAGGAACTGCAATGATTGGTCTCACAGCCCTGTTTCTAGAAGCACAGGCATTTAGCCATAACATTTGTATTCAGCAATTGAAACTAATATGAAGTGATGTTTAGCTATATTGAACAAATAAGGGTATCCAAAACCAGAATGCACATTAGGAAATGGTATAGTTGTGTGCCCATTACTGTAAAAAGTAGATTTAAAGAGATAAAAAAGCCTGCAGACATTTTTTAATGTTTCCTTTTTGCTTAGATAAAATTTAATCACAATAAAATGTTTCCCAAACACTCAAACACATTATAAGGCACTTCTTATTTTTATACCTGCAGATAATAGTTGCTCAGAGAATGATTTTTCTTCTTCAGTGCTTTTCCTTATTTTCACATACTTATATTTCAGAGACAGAAAGCACACTTGCGCAAAACTTATTTCTCAGTCTGTGAAAAAAGCCTCTCTGGATTTTTTTAAAACTCTTATATCTAAAAAACATAACTTTCATTACATAAACTGGCATTTTGAGGATAAAAATTATGTATTTGACTCTAAACATAAATGCCACAATTATATATACATATATATATATATATATGATTTGGAACAACCCTCCCTTTCCAACTCTACAAAAAAAACCAATTAAATGTGCTATTTATTTTTTTCCCTCTTTTTTTTTAAGACAGCCTCTAGATATGCAGTGGAGAATGGAAGTAAGAATATGTTAGCTATTCTTGTTTCTTGAGACAAAGCAAAATAATTTTGTCAAATTGTCCTTTAATTCTATTAAAACATCACCTACGGCTGCAATTTTACCAAGAAGGTTGTCTATTTTGTCATTTCAGTGACAGAATTAATTAATTTTTATTTGCTTATCTTTGTTTTAGTTGGTCTAATTTCATTTGTGTATAAATGCAATGTTAAAAACGATTTCTTAATATAGGTCTGCTGATTACACAATCTATGTCAATAAAGGATGAATTACATAAATTGCTCTTTATTTCTCAAGTGAGCTAGCTGAAAACAATACAATCTTAGATATTGTTCAAGCTGAAGGGCAAGTTAGAGAAAAAAACTGCTTCTTATTAGTGATTTTTTAGTTGGCATCTGGTTCCACAAGTAGCATCTGCCTTTGTGCTACAGTGCAATTGCTACTCTTGTACGGACCTCTTTGCTAGTTTTGGTAATTTACAATGTCTGCTGTTATAATTTGCAGTAAATATATTTTACCCTGGCAGGTAAGAGAAACTCTCTCCTCTGTTAAAACCTCTCCCTCCCACCATGCTTTAAAAAAAAAAATTGCTTCAAGCCTCTGAATGGTTTTTTGGCCACCAGGTCTTCGAAGGTTTGTCTCTGCTTTACTGTCAGCAAATGCTGCCCTTGCCAGGCTAACAATTCACCCTGGCCTTTGGCTCCACTTCCCACTGCAGGCTGGATAAGTCACGGATATGTGGACAATGTCAACTGGCCCAAAGCCACTGAACACATTCCTGCTCTCCGACTAGAAATGCATAGCCAAATGTTATCCCAAAGTGTCGCTCCCCGACCTTGGACACAGCACTTCCAAAAGAAAAATTAACATCATAGCACTATCTGAACCTTTGCCATGATTGCAGAAAGAAAATTCTTCTTTCAATGGGAGCTATCTTTGTCTTTTTCCTCAGGGAAAAAGACTCTTTTCCTTCACTTCCCTGAAGAGGTCTTAACTTCCTTTTGGTGATTGTTGGTTGACCTTCTTCAGAACAGGCTGTGACCAATCCTTTCTGACTGGCAATGCTGCAGTGGCAATAGACACTTGAACTTATTTTCTGGTGAAACACTTGATAATGCACTGAACAGTTTAACAAGAGCATTGCAACTAGACTGGGAAGAATGAGGAAGAACAGGGAGCAAGATAAGAAGTCAAAAGGTTTTTATTTCAGACAGCATATGATAACAGCTGTCATGTGTGCTACACCTTTTACCAGGGCCTTATCAAGAGTCTAACACTATAAATACTTCCGTGCTGTGAACATTAATTCATTACATTTTATCAAGTTGGAAGTGTCATGTCCTCTTACATCACAAAAGGAAACTGAAAGTGAAGATAGACAACAGTCAATAACGTACCAATAGAAAAGGATAAACAACTAGTTCCACAAATTATTCTCTCAAGGAAATGCAGAGTGATTGTCATTTTGCAAAAGGCAAAGTAGTCTAATATCTGATCTCCAGCAACATTAAATACCATGTCAAAAATGAGTGTGCATGGATGATACAGTTTTTGGAATGGGCATCTTTTTCCTAAATTTTCTCAGTGTTTTGCCCTAGCATATTTCCTTAATTTATCAAAGTGAGAAAAATATTTATTTTATGTCAATTCTTTCCATTATAATTAGGAGCTCCCAAACTTATAATGAAAACTGAAGAAAATTATAGTTATTTGAATTCAATATTGGCTAGCAGCTGACTGATTCTCTGACAAACTTTTAATGACATTTTCTTTATGGCATGGGAGAAATACATTTATCTTGTTGTGCCTTTCACTATATAGACAATCCTTTCCAGTGTATGTTAGAACTGCTGAAAAGCCCTTCACTTTTCCTCTGCCTCTCTCTTCACTACTTTTGACCCCAAATTCAAACACATAAAACTAGGGGGTTTTGGGTTTTCTGAGGTTTTGTTTGCTTCCTTGTTTGTTTGTTTTTCTTAAGATTATGCACACTTTTCAGGAGCATGAACTTGTAAGGTTTTGGGGCTTGGTCTCTTTGGGTTTTTTTCATAAAGTACTTGTGATGAAGTATACTACAAAGATGTGAAATATTTTGAAATTACATAAACACTAGGGCTTTAACACAAAAATAAAATCACATCCTTTTCAGAACAGAAAATCACATTTTTTCCTTCTTAGCAATAAATAGATAGCTAGAATTGTTTTAAACTATTCATGAGTTACAACTATATGATTATCTTAAATTTGCCAGCTGAGTAACTAATTATTTCAATTCTTCACATATACGCTACTACTGTGAAATAAAATAATTATTCTGTCTTCAAAACCAAGGGTTAGTCTTAGATAAGGATTTAAAAAATAAAGTACCAAAATCCCAGAATGATGGACCTCAAAAAACCCAGGGTGGTGATTCATCCCAGAATCACTGGTCAGCACATGTGTGATTCACTGACCACCTCCACTAGAGGTGCTCGTGAAGGAAGCAAGAACCACTCTTGAAATCTGCTTTCAACTTCCTAACACAGGCTAAAATATGTTTAATTTGTCAGTGCAAATCATGTTCAGTGCACTACTGTGAAAGAAGGTTTTACAACTGAGCAATTGTACATTCTTTGAGGATCAGGTACTGATCCTCAAAGATCAGGAATGGATGAGCCATTCCAACCTCTTTTTTAAGAAGGCCTTAGGGATTTCCCATGCCATTTATCAAGCCAGGACACATGAGAGCAGACTCAAACCCTCACATCTACTTTGAGTTTTCAGGTACTACCTAATGGAGGAGAAGGAAGGAGAAGGTCCAAGAGGCACTGTAGCATGACTACAGCTATGTGGTCATGTAAGTTTCTCCTTTTAGTGGACATTTGGAAAGGTGGAGCATGGATACTGACAGATAAAGGGATATAAGAGAGGCCCAACCCCTGGCCCTGTACAGAACACCCCAACAGTCTCACCATGTGCTTGGAAGAATTGTCCAAAAGCTTCTTGAACTCTGCCAGTCTTGGTACTGTGACCTGTTCAGGGCCTAAATATCATTTGGGTGAAAAACCTTTTCCTGGTATCCAGCCTATACCTCCCCTGGCTCAGCTTCAGGCCATTCTCTTGGGTTCTGTCACAAGAATGAAGAGATCAGTGCCTGCACCTCCTGTTCCCCCCACGAGGAATTTGTAACTGCAATGAGGTCTCACCTCAGTCTCCTCCAGGCTGTAAAGACAAAGTGACCTCAGCCACTCCTCATACGGCTTCCTCTCAAGACCTTTCGCCACCCTTGTGACCCTCCTTTGGATGCATTCTAATATCTTTATATCTTTTTTTGCATTATGGTGCCCAAAACTGCCCCCAGGACTTGAGGTGAGGCTGCCCCAGTGCAGAGCAGAGTGGGACAGTCCCCTCCCTTGCCTGGCTGGCCATACTGTGCCTGATGCCCCCTGGACACGGATGTCCCTCCTGGCTGCCGGGGCACTGCTGACTCGCATTCATGTTTGCTAGCAGAGGCCCTATTTCAGATGTAAGCAGATGATTAGTGGATATTAAAGCCTTCCCTGTAACACAGGAGAGTGACATGACAAAATGTAGGCCCAAAAATCCTCCAAGTCATTCAGCAACATGCACACAAAGGGCTCCATCCCTCTTTCCTCCATGCAGCTGGAGAAAATTGTCCTCTATTATTAACAAGCAGAAACTACCAACAAAGAACAAGGGAGTATTACATCCTTTTGTTTTTCAGGGGTTTTTTTGGTAGCTACCTCATATCCTTTATATATGCCTGCTGAAAACTTTTCCATGTATTTCCTGGCCACTGTTAACATATAAATTAAATCTAAGTGCAAATTAGTATTTGCAAAGTGTTCTTCATTAATTTTAAAAACAAAAAATTGGCTTTTTAAAAAGTCATCAATATATTCAAGGACTTGAACAATTTTTTAAAAAGCAAACAACCCTTTAAATTAAATAGTATAAATAAACTTTTCATGATTTTTAATGTTTAAATGCAAATAGCATTTCCTGAGCAACTCTGATAGTAGTTCCAGTTATTCATTTTTTTCTAACTGGTTTGGTGGAGAATTTATCTTCTTATGCTATGTGCAGCAGCGCAATTTTTCTGTGAATTCTGCAAGAAAGTGTGAGGTCTTCCTTATTTTCGTGCCTGGAATAACATCTAAGGGGAACATATTCCTGAATGTTTTCTCTCTTCTGTGCATTAACATACCCAGTCTTCATGGACTGAGCGTAACTCTCAATGATCTCGCTTGTCAGAATGTGACAGAAGGAATCAGGATGAGTGACAGATGACCAAAATGCAGAACAGCTGCTGTTGATGTCAGTTTTTGCTATCTAATGTGTTTTAATGTTTTACAACTAGAAAATAAAATTTCTCACTATGTATGTTTAATGAATTCTAAAAAAAAAAGCCATAAAAATTAGCAAATAGGATCACAATTGAAAGAGATTTTTCCCATAGATATCACTGGGGGCTGATCCTGAACCTATGGCATGGATGTACAGATGTTTTTGTCACTAGTAATGCAGTAGGTATTATTTATTTTTGTTGCATTATTATTAGATGGGGGTGGTGTGTGGAGAATGGGCCAAAGTACTTGACAGAGAGCAATAGCAGATTTCAAATAAGAAACCACAGCGCTGTGGGAGGACATAGGAAATTGTGTGTGAAATGCAGAGCAACCTCAGGGGGAGGAGTGCAGATCCCAGAACATGAAGCAGGTCAAGAAGAAGATGAGTTTTTTGTGGTTTATGACTATCACCATCACTAAACTCCTTCTTAATTTTAGGCACTTCTTCTAAATAAAAAAGGGTAATAAAAACCATCATGTTACTAGTATTAGCAAGTGAAAAAAAATGAGCCTTTGACTTCTGCTGTGATGTTTTTGCCTAAAAGCACTAATCACTATATAAAAAACATATTTTGATATGTAATGGGAAAAGCAGCAGGATATATTTTACTTTTGTCTTTTCAGTAAGAAATTTCTAGACTGGATGCTGAAGTAAGATGCCATGACAGCTCCTCTTCAATAGAAATAGAAACTTCTGCACTGTAAGTAGAAAGCTAGCAATAACAATACTGAACAAAACTCAGGCCAGAAAAGTTAGTTAATACATTTACAATTAATTATAATAAAAAAATATTCGATTAAAAACCCAGGAAGGTTGTTATTTCTTCTGGTACTTTATAAGATAGTTGTATTCTATGCACTGTTACTTTACTAGTTTCATACAAAGTTTAGAGGTTTACATTTTAGATTTCAGCAAAATTCTTTAAGGAGAGGAAAAATACTTTAACATTTACATCGGATCATGTAAAACATCAAAAGCAACAATCTTTATCAAGTCTTTTTTTTTTTTTTTTTTTTCCCCCAAAAACTGTCTATTGACAATGCTGAAGGAAAATAGAGAGGTGTAATACTAAGGAAATGAAACAACCCGGCATTAACAGGAAATAGTGCCTGACGAGATGTATATATTTATCTGCTAAGAGCTATGCCTGTTTTCCTCAGCTGAGATTCTGACCTCTGAATCTTTAGACAGTTGGACAACTCATCACAGAGATATCTGTAGCAGCATACGTTGCTACACTTTTCCTATTTTTTGTTCTTATTTTCTTATTTTTCCACTTATCTCTTCCCAAACACAGTCACTGAGGGTGATATATAACTGTTTCATACATTCCAGGAGGATATGTTCATATCCCCTCCATGAGGGGAAGAGGAGGGGCAGACACTGAAGTGCAGACACTTCTCTCTGCTGACCAGTGACAGGGCCCAAGGAAAAGGTCTGAAGCTGTGTCAGGGCAGGGTTAGGTTGGATATCAGGAAAAGGTTCTTCACCCAGAGGGTGGGTGGGCACTGGAACAGGCTCCCCAGGGCAGTGGTCACAGCACCAAGCCTGACTGAGCTCAAGAAGCATTTGAACAATGCTCTCAGGCACATGGTGGGATTGGAGGGATGTCCTGTGCAGGGCCAGGAGTTGGACTTGATGATCCTGGTGGGTACCTTCCAGCTCAGGATATTTTATGATTCTATGTTTACAACACATGATTTCATTGTCACAGAATGACAGAATTAACTAGGTTGGAAAAGACCTTTGAGATAATTTCTCTACCAGATCAGTGACCCTGTGTTTCCCATCACCCTAAGAGATTAGTCACTGCAGAAGGCTAGAAATTTAAAACTTAGAAAAAAATGCATCTTATGATTCGTTTATTGTTTGCTGTATAGTGTCCCTTATGAAGTTTAGTGTTGTTAAAATGTGCTAAAAGAAAGAAACAGGAAAATTCAGTTTAATGTCTATGGCACTACAGATATATTCTTGTCAAATTTAGAAATACAATTGTGTTTGTGGCTTTGTGACAGCCCTTTTCTACGTATTTCAAAAAGAGAAAAATGTCTGGGGATACGGAAAAACATGGAGCCCTTGTGGAGTTCATTTTGATATTTTCGTGCATTGCTTTTTGAGGCAGATGGAGCTGGTCCAAGGAATTAACAGAGTGAAGGGGACATCTGCCTGTCATTAGAGCAGCAGAGGGTCATGGAACTGATTGAATGCTACATTGTCACCAGGAGATAGCTGTAAGAAGTGCTGAGAGCTGCAGCAATGAATCCAACACAAACATTCATTTCAAGAACATAGCTGTAGGTCACACAAGAAAATAAGGATGAGCAATTTGCATAGCCTTGTCTCTAATTAAAGCTTCACTGAGTTACTAGGTTAAGAATAAGAAATCACAGATTTAAGACATACACTACCTTTGTCCTTTCTGTATCAAATTAGGTAATGACCACTGAGAAGAACCTGACCTTTGCAAATCGTCTAATGTAGAGAGACACAGGTGCCATTTTTCATTATTCCTGTGCATTAAATGACAGACACAAATCAGCCATAATCACTGCTGAAAGCACAGGGATCTTTAAGTTTAGCCTTGGATTAAGCAATATTCCCCCTTGCTCAGTGTGAGCTGGAACAGACCCAAGTCAGACTCATTGACGTTAATCAAGAGCTTTTTGGGCTAATGCACACACATCACTGCCCTGCTTGTACCTTTCTCAATTGCATCTTTGTTACTGATTTTGATGCCCTGGGAAAGTGAGAGTCCTAAAACGTATGCAAATGCAGCACAATGATCAACAGAGCTTTTCTTGAGATTGCCGTTCTTATCAGAGCCATTTGTGAAGTTAAGGGGATCCACATGCCATCTGCCTGGCTCTGAAAGGGCGGCAGCTGATATCACTGAGTGCTGCTGCCAGGTCTCCTGTGCCAAAAGGGAGGAAACTTCTTCCAAAGGACCTCTGCCATGTGACGATTGCTCAGGCCAGAGCCAGCAGTGTGCAGACAACTGAGTGTGAACGTGCCACTCCTCCATCCTGGTTCAAACAACCTGTGGTGGGACAACTGGTATTAAAGAGAATTTGGACCTTCAGTGATTAATGGAACTCACTGCATGCCTGGATCACCGAGGCCAAATCTCTACCCTGAGATTTATTAGGTGATCCTGTGTCCATTTCTTGTCAAGGTTAAGAAGGACTGTGAGTCAGTGAAGGACTTGGATGGAGTCCTGTCATACTCACAGCGAGTGGACACACAGCCACACTTCCAGCCAGAACAAACCTCAGGACTGGTAATAGAAAGGGGGACAGCATGCAAGATAGAAGGTAAAGAAAAGAATTAGGTATCATGTGATTCCACCTACACAGCCTCTCCCTTCTCATGAATATATTGTATTTGGAAAAGGACACTTCTGCTTTTTACTTAGGGTAAGTTTCACAGTGGATATACAACTTTTTGCTTCTTGAGCTTTTAGGGTTTTTTAAAAAATCTTGAATTGAAAAATATGAACATTTTTAAAATATTTATGATGTATAAATATAGTTTCCAGGTGGGAAAAGAGAAAACTTTGGAAAGTTATAAGTGGTACCTGCAGCTCAAACAGGATAGCCTCCCTGGCTTCCTTTTATAGCTTACATAGAGATGGCCCCTCTGGGGAGAATATAAAATCCTGTTCCTATGGTGAAACATTGTTTGAGGTTCCTATCTCCCCTCAGGGATCCTAGGGAGGGCTAGCTTTTTCAAAGCATATCCCTTTCTGTGATGACCTGAAAACATTCATTTACAAGAGAAATTCAGCGATGAGTGGAAACCATGCTGGCAAATTCCCGTGCACCATTAGATTACACAGCTGTATCAGGGCAGGAGCAGCAGACAGAAAACCTAAAGCACCTACACATCTCAAACTGTGCAGCTGTCATGGCCTTCTGAGGTGGGATGCACCAGGGCTGACTTACAGTGATCTCTCTCTCTATCCTGTTCCTTCTCACAACAGAATATTTTGGAGTGGGAGGGTAGCTGGTTATTAATCTGAAATAGATTCTTTAACTTGTCAGTATGATCATTTGAGGGCCCACATAAAAATATTTAATGCCAAAGAAAATTATCTGTATCTTCCTCTTTCTTTTTTTGCTACTAGAATTTCTTTTATGTCACATGTCAGTAGAATCTGAAGTAGAATATTTCAGCATGCAAGCTCTGAAACTTGTTTTCATGTTCTCCTCACCCTTCCACAGCTACCTGAAAGGGGGTTGTAGACAGGTGGGGTCAGGCTTTTCTCCCAGACAACCAGCAACAGGAGAAGAGGAAATGGCCTCAAGCTGCACCATGGGAGTTTCACGCTGGACATCAGGAGGAATTTCTTCACAGAAAGTGTTGTTAGGCTTTGGATGGGCTGCCCAGGGAGGTGGTGGAGTCCCCATCCCTGGAGGTGTTCAAGAAACAACTGGGTGTGGCATTGACTACCATGGTATACTTGACAATGGTCATGTAATGTTCAACTTGATGAACTTGGAGGTCTTTTCGAACCTTAATGATTCTGTGATTCATGCAAATTAGTCAATGAATTTGACAAAAATTTGGAAGTTACTTGAGCCACTCTGAAGCTACCTTAATGGTGAGGGGAAAAAGAATAGATGAAGAAGAATTACATGTCTAGATAGCATTTTTCAGTCCTTATTTAGAGACATTTGTCATTCCATTAATGTTTGTAAAGCAGCACATACCTCCTTGACAGAAGAAAGCAATATTGCTGCATTCACCTGTCTAATACAGAGATAAACAAGAAACACCACTTTGTTTTTGGAAGATACTACTAAAAGCAATGAAAAATGACAAGCTATAAATTGCCTTATTAGCCTCTTGTGCTGAGCCAAGATGACATCTCACTGCTTGCCAGAAAACAAGACACCAGACCCACGTGGTCCCCATGTCCTCAGCTGCCTGAGAGAGAGGGACGCTGAGGGGCTTCTGGCTTGCCCTCGGAGTGGTGCAGCCTGCCTGCCTGCCCCAGACACTGCCAGCCTGCCTGCAGGAGCCACAGCTTTTCAGGCAGAGGCTCAGAGGTTATTTTCAATAGACAGTGCTTTCGTTTCTATTTTATTTCATTGTTGTGGGAATGGGAAAAATTCTTGGGTCTAAAAGACCGGTTCCTGCTGTATTTACTGCTTTTATAATGACAAAAAGTACTGAGAAACCACAAAGCTATTATTTGTTCTGATCTAATATCCTGCAAACTACGATAAATGGAATTTTTTTTTCCTACCCTGTGAGGATGACATTTTTAGCTTTAAACATTTATTTTTTATGTCAGAAAGACTTGAGATCAGACCTTAAGGTAATTGTATTATGATTGCTTTCTGGTTTTGTTACCCTTTCTCTTCTTTTTCTGACATGATTTGGGAATAAGGTGGTTCAAAACCAACAGTAGAAACTAACTATACTTAGAAAACCATCACAGCGTGAAGATGCATTACTTTCTGAAGTGTTAGAACTAGAAAAGTCAATTTTAATTCCTCAAGTAAGCTTGGAGTTTCAGTTTCCAGGTAGCATAAAATACTTGTCTTTCACTCCAGTGTTTGTTAGATATCAGCTGTTAAATGCAGAAGCTTGTAAAGTAGGGTTTTTTGTAGGACAGTACAAATGATTTCAGGATCAGTATGCTTTTCCAAACAATGCTTCCTGACTGCTGATCAGACAGAGGGAAAATGTGTCCCTGTGTAATTAACCACTCCAGAGCCCCACAAAAATGTACACACATACACAGAGACACACAGACACACTCACTGTCTTCTGGCGTGGACCCTGCCTCCTCCCACCATTCTTCAGCTGACTGAAGCACCACAGGAAAGTGTTGACTGACTGCCTACACAGTCCAGGTACATGTTGTGTTTTCCTGATTCCTACCCATAATTTACCTTTCAGAGAAGGCAACCATGCTAATTGTACACACACTTTTCCCCCTGAGACGCACAGGAGCTCAGCTATCTCATGAGGCTTCTTGCTATGCCTACAGCAGGGGTGGCAGAGGAGAGTCAAGCAGATGCTTTCCCAGTCCCTATGGAAAATCTCTATGTAATATAAGGATGATTTGTCAACATAATAGTGAACTGTCTTTGGAAAAAATAACTTTTTCAACATATTAATTTTAGATGTCTTTTAGGTTTGGAGGAGGGGGGTTTGGGTTTTTTTGTTGTGTATTTTTTGTTGGATTTTTTTGTTTGTTTTTTTGGTTTTTTGGGTTTTTTTAAAATAAAGGAGAGTTTGTGTATTTCTGACAATGAAATAACTTTGAAACCACAGTCATTCATTTTGAACTGTACAATTAATAGGCTTTGGGGTGATTTAATTGTGACCTTCCAGTACCTGAAGGCAGCCTGCAAGAAAGATGGAGAGAGACTATTTACAAGGGCCTGGAGTGACAGGACAAGGGTGAATGGCTTCAAACTGAAAGAGTAGATTTAAATTAAATACTAGGAAATCATTCTTTACAGTGAGGGTAGTGAGGTACTGGAACAGGTTGTCCAGAGAAACTGTGGCTGCCCCATCCCTGGAATTGTTCAGGGTCAGGTTGGATGGAGCTCTGAGCAACCTGGTCTAGTGGAATGTGTTGCTGCCTGTGGCAGGGGTATTGGAACAAGATAATCTTTAAGATTCCTTCCAACCCAGGCCATAAAAAACCCCAACCAACCACAAAAATAATCCAGAAAAAATCTTGTATAGATACATTATTGTGTATTTTCAAGTCTATGCAGTAAAGAATTTTTTTGTGATTTTACTTTGTGAAAAATAGTTTGAGATGTTTAATCTGCTTCATATCTATTCCCTAGGTTATATCCATGGCACCAGCTGAGGTAGACAAGTTCATAATCAGTTTTCTCCATGTCCATAAAAATTGAAAAAAAAATAATTTAGAAAAACTAAACAAAACAGTGTAAATACTTGAGAGATCTGTTACCTGTTCCATAAATTTAATTACTAAAACACAACAAAAGAAATTACCCAGAAACTCACAGTGTTTAAAATTCAACTATCAGCATTGTTTATTGTTTCATCTATGGTTGGTTTACCTCCTATCTGGCTGATATAAGTAAAATGAAAAACAGTTTTTAATCTAATATTCAAGGAAAGTAACATGGAATTCTCTAATCTGTACCTGCAGAACTTAAGTGATGGTGTTTGATTGCACTTGTGATTAGTACAGCAAATACAGTCTCTGATTTTGAAGTAGCCATGCACTTCTTTTTGATCTTACCTGAAATAACAGCAAGGCTCACCTTGGGATGTTTAAGTAAAAGAAAAGAGAAGTAAAGAGAAAAAAATTGAATTAATTTTGTGTTTAGCTATAAAACTATCAGAAATAAAGTGATTATTTATCTTGTGTCAAGCATAGCTGGCTTTAGATAGCATTGACTAAATGAGGCTGATTTGGTGGGAAATTTATTTAAAGTCTCTTTAAATATCAAGCAATTCATTGCAGGATGCAGTCTTTGTCTGGAACTTTAGTTTCTTTAATAACGTTGCAAAATCCCTTCAAAAGGTATCTATGATGAACATCTGCCTAAAATGCAGGAGAATATCAGAAGACTGTATCTCTAAACCTCCTTTGTGGAGAGCAGCCTAATGATGCTAAAGAAGGAAAAAGTCAGCTGTGCTATTTCATGTTACGGCTGGATCAAAGTACAACTTAAAACAAGCTAGGAATCTACTTCTGTGGAAAAGAGAAAGAGCTCTCTCCCTTTCCCTCTTTCTCTGTTTCTTGAGCCATGCGATGCCTTCCCATGTTCCATGTTTGGTGACTAATTGTTTATCTAATTTAGATTACTAATATAGCAACAAATGCTTTTTTTTTTCTCTTTTCTTCACAGCTCAGTTTTCTTGCCATTTAGTAATTGAAAGGAGTTTGTTATCTGATTGAGTGCAAAAGTCAGCAGGAAAGAAATGCCAGAAAACACAGAGAGAAGTAAAGTGGAGACATCTCCCTTTTGATGGAAACAAGCCACTGTACCAGCTGAGTCCAGCTGTATCAGCATGATGCTGGTGGTGATATGTGTAAGAGACTTAAAAATCATAATTGCCTTAAACAGCATTAAGACTGACAAAGGACTTGGAGCAACCTGTATGAAGAAGTTGTTATCACTGAAACCCAGCCCCCTGAAAATGCCTCCTGAGAGGAATTTGGACTGTGAGTTAAACCACCTGGCAGGAACTTGAGATAAGATAAAGGTGACGCTATTGTCCAATTATCCCAGGTCTAGGGAGACATAAACAAGGCCGAGGGAAAAGAATGTATCCACGAGGAAAGACAAACCTGGCAGCTGTGCTGAAAATCAGCTCTGATTGGGACTGGGGAGAGGCCACAGCCCCCGGACTCATTTGATGAGGCCAGGATTGCGCACACCCTCCCCCTCAACCGTGGGGGAGAAAGAGAGTTTTTGAGGGTGTGATGGCAAAACCTCCGGTACAGAGTGGATGAACACCAATCACCAGAGACTACAAGCCAAATAAAGATGCAGGCCCTGCAGAGCCCTCCTTTACATGAACTGTCTTTCCTGGCAGAAGGTCACGTTCACCCTGAACATTCACGTGAGAGGCAGCTGTCATGTCTTAGAATGTGTCATAAACCACCAAGGACTCACAAAGAACCGCCCCCTACTCATTCCTGAGGCCTTTCACCAGAGGACTGTGTGTGATCCACAAGTATTGCAACAGATCCAGAGTCTGCTGCAGAAGACAGTGTAAAACTTGCCCCCCTCCCATGGGAGGCACCTGGGCATTCCCACAGATTCCTGAATATACATTAACCTATTGAACTCTGTGTTACACAGGACCCTCCAAGAAGACCAGAAGAAAGGGACCAAGCGGATGCTGTCAGGATCCAGAGAGTCCCTCTGTCACTCTCTTTCTCTCCCTGCCCCTCTTCTACTTTTCCTATTTCTTTCTCTTTCTGTCCCTCACACTTCCTGTTAAATAAAATCCATACTATTGACTTCAGAATATGGCCCTGTTTGCACCTTAATTTGGGCAGAGGCATCTCTCTATGGACAAGGTGGCATCCTGGGACTGTGCTCCCAGCAGAGGAAAGTATGGGAAAGTACCAGGGGGAGGTCCCTGAACCCAA
>VZTH01019676.1:103109-139209 GCA_013397815.1 Aleadryas rufinucha
GAGAGAAGTAAAGTGGAGACATCTCCCTTTTGATGGAAACAAGCCACTGTACCAGCTGAGTCCAGCTGTATCAGCATGATGCTGGTGGTGATATGTGTAAGAGACTTAAAAATCATAATTGCCTTAAACAGCATTAAGACTGACAAAGGACTTGGAGCAACCTGTATGAAGAAGTTGTTATCACTGAAACCCAGCCCCCTGAAAATGCCTCCTGAGAGGAATTTGGACTGTGAGTTAAACCACCTGGCAGGAACTTGAGATAAGATAAAGGTGACGCTATTGTCCAATTATCCCAGGTCTAGGGAGACATAAACAAGGCCGAGGGAAAAGAATGTATCCACGAGGAAAGACAAACCTGGCAGCTGTGCTGAAAATCAGCTCTGATTGGGACTGGGGAGAGGCCACAGCCCCCGGACTCATTTGATGAGGCCAGGATTGCGCACACCCTCCCCCTCAACCGTGGGGGAGAAAGAGAGTTTTTGAGGGTGTGATGGCAAAACCTCCAGTACAGAGTGGATGAACACCAATCACCAGAGACTACAAGCCAAATAAAGATGCAGGCCCTGCAGAGCCCTCCTTTACATGAACTGTCTTTCCTGGCAGAAGGTCACGTTCACCCTGAACATTCACGTGAGAGGCAGCTGTCATGTCTTAGAATGTGTCATAAACCACCAAGGACTCACAAAGAACCGCCCCCTACTCATTCCTGAGGCCTTTCACCAGAGGACTGTGTGTGATCCACAAGTATTGCAACAGATCCAGAGTCTGCTGCAGAAGACAGTGTAAAACTTGCCCCCCTCCCATGGGAGGCACCTGGGCATTCCCACAGATTCCTGAATATACATTAACCTATTGAACTCTGTGTTACACAGGACCCTCCAAGAAGACCAGAAGAAAGGGACCAAGCGGATGCTGTCAGGATCCAGAGAGTCCCTCTGTCACTCTCTTTCTCTCCCTGCCCCTCTTCTACTTTTCCTATTTCTTTCTCTTTCTGTCCCTCACACTTCCTGTTAAATAAAATCCATACTATTGACTTCAGAATATGGCCCTGTTTGCACCTTAATTTGGGCAGAGGCATCTCTCTATGGACAAGGTGGCATCCTGGGACTGTGCTCCCAGCAGAGGAAAGTATGGGAAAGTACCAGGGGGAGGTCCCTGAACCCAAGCAGGTAGCATATTATCAATATTTTTCTATTATCAGTTATTTTTGGCACAGCCCTGGAGCACAGTCACATGAACACAAACTGGTGGAGGGCAACACCTTGTAAGAGACCGAGTCCAGCCCTCCACTTCGGGTAACCCTTTGTCACCTACAGCACAGACACCTTTCTTTATCATCTTTAAAGCTGTTCCCTTCTGAGCAGCTAGGCAAGGACAAAAGGATAGACTGCTTCTTGGCTCTTAAGCTCTATATTTCAGGGATTCACCTGAACAAGAGAAGGCCGGAGCACAACTCTTCAATGTCAGTAAATATAGGCAAATATCTTCCAGACAAGAGACTGGAAGAGACCTGTCTCAGAAGAACCATAGGCTGGGAAGTCACCAGTCATGGGCATTAGTGAGGGATCAAGTGCTGAGCTGAAACAGGAAGAGAAATGGGCTTTCACACAGGTGTTTTGCTTTTCAGGTGTCTGCCTCGACCATAGTGTCACTTGCAAGACCTTTGAAAGTGTCCATCTTTTTTACATATCTTCATCTTTCAAAAACTAGAGGGCATGAGTACAATTTCCAGTTCAGTTGTACTCAAAATCACCAAGCATTTTTTGCTGAGATTCTGCAATGCCTCATTTACTGTCATTTAAATATATGCAGGAATTGGTTTCTTTTTAACATTCTAAACAGAAAAGCATTTCTTTATCTTCACCTTAGAAACAGGATTACTGAGATTTATATAAAAATATAATAAAACATAACAAAGCTATCTGTCTGAAGGGGTAATTTAAACTCCACTTAGTCTTCAATAAAAACAAAATAGCACACCATAACCATTTACTGCATGTACTTTAACACAATTAACAGTCTGAGTGTTCTGAAGAGCTTCTAAAATTTCATTTTACAGAGGAACAGTGATCTTTCCAATATTTTTTGGGCCACTGCAAGAGATTAAATGTTACTTTTATGTGCATTTATAAAAGTAGTTTCAGTTATTAAAAGCAAAACCTCAAGCTGTTGCTTCTTTTTTTAAGCTAAATATGCTGATCTAAGTACAGCAACCCTTTAGCTAAGTTATATATATTTTTAAGTATGTATAAAAATATATATCCTATTAAAATGTATTTTTGTTGATTATGGAGTACAAAATTTGAACTATGTAAGAATCAAATAATGGCAATGGGTTTATTACAATAAAGCAGAATATATTCAGAGTTTGTACATTTACTTACACTTTTGAGTGCTCAGTCTAGATGTTTTTAATACCTTTTCCCTTAACAGAAAATATTAAATGGGTCAGCAATAAAACAGGTTAGAAAACTGGAAGGCATTCATTCCTATTTTCTGAGATTAGATCATAAACCCCTTGTTCAAGCACATATGAGTAATATCAGAGAAAAAGATGAATGTGAAACTACAGTGACAAGACAGACAAACAGCAGCTAAATACCTTCTTACATCTTGCCTCAGTGCCCTAAGAAAATAAAATCCCCTATATAAAAATATGCTATTTCAAAGAAAATAAAAAGAAAAGCATCTCTTTTAACATCAGCAATAACACTGGTTCTGTTTCTGTTATTTTGAAGGAGAAATTTAATTGCCTCTTTTCAAGGATGCAAAATGCTTTAACCAGGTACAAACACATATGTGTGTAAAATTTGTTGACTAATTGCAATAGCTCTGTACGTGCTTACATTGAGCCAAAATGCGTGCTCAGGGCAGTAAGTACAGCCCTGATGCTGTCAGTTTGTGTTCAAGGAGTGACTGGAGGTGGCACCCAGTGCCATGGTCTTGTTGACAAGCTGGAGATTGGCTAAAGATTGGACTCGGTGATCTCAGAGGTCTCTCCCAGCCTAAATGAATCTGTGACTATGTAATAGAATTGTGAATGCACTACCCATGGATGTGGGCACATATCTATTTCAGGAACAGGAATAATCTTCAAAGGGACAATCAGGTCAAGAGTAGGTGACGGGGGATGCAATCATGCATGCTGGTGAAATTATTTTTCTACGTGGTTCCAGAAGTGGTTTTTTTTTTGGACGTAAGAGCTCTTGTCACCTTTAAAAAGGTAAAGATTGCAGCAATCACAGGATGTTGAGTTAGAATTTCTTAACAACAGCTCTTTTACAAACATATAGAGAATAAAGATATAATAAACTTATATATAACACAATTTATAACAAAGTTAAAAGCAGATAACAGCTTTCCTTGTTTTTCTTTCATTTTGGCATTTTTGAACTTTTTTTTTAAAAATTACTATTCCCAGAAGCTGTAGCATAACTATGTGCAGATCTTTGTTGGTTTGGTTTTTTTAAATAATAAATCCATTTATTTCCAGAAACAAGTTGTACTACAGCCAGCTTTATATTGTAAGAGGAATTAAATCTATGATGGCTAGAAGGCAGATGTTGTGCCAGCCTGGGAGGAGAACTCCTTTCTGCATGAGGTCAGGAAAAATAACCTGTTGGAATCCAGGAGTCATAGGAAACTCATGGAAGCTTGGGAAAATGCTGCTTGGGTGAGTGGAACTGAGAGAATATGATTCTCTTAGGCATTCTTCTGAAAGAACTGAGTAGCAGAAAAGCTCAGCTTCTTGCTCTCCCTTCTACTCCATGTCCAGAGGCCCAGAATCTGAATAACCTCTTTTTCTTATACAGTTCAGTCCTGATTACTTCATACTGGAGTAAGCAGCCATTTCAATCACAGGCTACTCCATGGTAATTGGAGAAGAATCTACTGAAATAGCACAGAGGCAATACAAATTTATAGCTTTTAAAAACTTTTAAAAGTTTTAACCATGCATAATAACGACTCTTCTACTACAGGGCAGATACTTGTGTAAACAGCATTCTTTGGCAATAAATTACATATTTAAGAGTTCCATTTACTGTGGTCTCTGTGAGATAGTGCATCCACTTCAAACACACCAATAAAACAGACCAATACCCAAGAAAAAAACATAAAACAACTGCTTTTGTTCAGCTCTTGCCAGTTACTCATAAATAACAAGCACAGATCTGACATCATAAAAATTACTGTATTATCTTCTGACTAATCCTTGTATCAGTGAATCATTTACTGGTTTAAATTATCATTATTTCATAATTTTTGGACAGTGTGGAGGTAAAAATAAATGTAAAACCAAAATGTGATGCAACTGAAATATTTGTGCTCTAATGCCATGTAGACTGTGCCTTTCCAAGTATCTTTTACCTTTCCAAATTTTTTTTTTAATATTACCATTATAGGAATATGTGACTATTCCTTTAACCAAAAGGTATTTCCTACAGCTCTGCGGTGGTAGATGTTAGATTTCTCCTGATGGTCTCTGTCAGTAAAGGTAGTGATCAAGCTCTGAGCATGATGTCCTCCTTCCCTGTGGTTCTCACTTAACACAATTTCCTCCTCACTCAGCACAGCAGTCAGGACACCACCTTCAAGAAAGAAAACTAAAAAAAAACCAAGCCCTCAGGAAAGCAGTACCATCACATTAATATTTCTTGCATAGCACTGTCTCCTGAGGGACTTGGAAAGAAATCTTCATTAATTTAATGGAGAGGGGTAATGAATTCTAATAACTTTGGAGCACTGGCAGGAAAATCTCCCCTAGATACTCCAAGGTAGAGTCAAAGTTTGAGCTTTAGATGAGAGAATCTCTACAGGCTGTACTTTAGGCCTTCCTTTGTACAATGAGAAACAAAACCAGAGCTATATGAAGGTTTGGCTGAGATGGAGTTAATTTTCCCATCACAGCCCTCACAGTGCTGAGCAGAGAGAGAGGAGTTGAGAACTCACCAGTGTTTGGGTACTGCTGGGCAGTGCTCCCACACTGCCAAGGCTGTCTGCCCAAATCAACATCCACCAGCCCCAAAAGGCCATTAGGCTGGGTCTGGGGAGGAGCCTGGGAGGGGACACAGACAGGGCAACCCACCCAGGCAGACCAAAGGGATATTCGATTCCATACAGCATCTGCTCAGCAATGAAAGCTAAGGCAGAGGTTGGGAAGTTCTCGGGTCTTTATGGCATTTGTCTTCTAGGGCAACCTTGTACACAACTGTGTACTGAAGCCCTGTTTCCCGGGAAGTGCCAGACATTGGCTGTGGATGGGAAGTATCCCATCTTTTTGTTTCCTTTGCTTCTGCACACATGATCTTTGCTTTTGGTTTACTAAACTACCTTTATCTTGACCCATGAGATTTTTTTAAAATTTATTTTCTCCCCAGACCATGTCCTGCTGAGGAAAGGGAGATTATATAGATCTTGCTGGGGCAGGAGATCTAGGGATAGAGCGCCTTGCACAGACCCAAGGTCAACCCACAGCAATGCGAAAAAAGGGTTTTCAACAAACCCTGAGCACTGAGAAGGAAAGGTTACAAAGCAACTGTTAAAGAAATAATTGTCAGAAGTTCTTTCTACTGACATGTTTTTCTTTTTCTCATGACTCTCCAATTCTTTGCAAGAACAAAAACAAATACTGCTCCTGGGAGCCTCAGAGTTGTATCAGGCTTGAGAACTACACTGCTTTTAACAATGACATAGTGTGCATTTGAGGACCTAATCCTTCTTGCAGATAAGTTGAGCCATTGCCTAACATTGCCAAAGGCTTCTCAGAATTGTTTTTGCTATTAAAAAAGCAGAGAATAATGGAAAATCTGCTTGTCTTGAAAAGAGATCAAAGAATAAATATCAGTATAGGAAAATTAAGAGAAAACAGAGAGAAGCAGTTGAGACAGACTTTAAATGGGAAAGTGACAGGCAATGGTGAATTGGCAGGAATCATTTGAACACATAAAGCACTTAATCACACAATTAGTGACTGAAAACTAAGGCAAAAAGTAAAATTGGTGCCAAGCTTGCTGTGATGGTGATGAGACTGATTGCAGGGCACACAGGAAAGGAGCTGTGATAACAGTGGAAATATAATGGTTTCCATTTCTTAATAAACAATAATTCCTCCCATTGCCCTTATCTCACTTCTTAAAAAATATGGGGTGGGCATAATTCTTATTCTTTTATCAAAAATCAAAATCTGTTTTGAAGGTGAAGAAATACATGAGAGAAATATGATGAAATACAAAACCAGGCAAGCACGTGCCACTTCTTCTTGCCTCAAAAGGTAAATCAGTACACTTGTACTCCACCCTGTCTTGTCAAATGGATCTGTTATGAGACTTGGCTGCAT
Organism: Aleadryas rufinucha; assembly: GCA_013397815.1. NCBI lineage: Eukaryota > Metazoa > Chordata > Aves > Passeriformes > Aleadryas > Aleadryas rufinucha. The sequence goes on from VZTH01019676.1 coordinate 109,447, forward strand.
TTGCTTTGTGATTGTTGTAGCATGTACACTCTTCTATAATCACAATTGTTATAATTGCTATTGCAATGATTCTCAATATTTTCCTGGTAAAAGCCACTTAAAGTAGAGTTTTGATTACTTTTCTATAAGGGACCTGCACTTGAGGGAGAAGAAATCACAGTTTTCATTGCTGTGTTTGTCACATATAACAGATAGTGTGACAAAACACAGCTCTGATGTCCTAGTGACCGTGATCTTGAATTAAATAAGCTATTTGACTACAGCCTTTTAAGGGCTATGTCTGCTACAGCTGTCTTGGAAAATAAATGCTGGATGCTGTATAGAAGTCTTCTCTTACAGCTCCTGTAAGATCAACTACACTGGATCTCCTCCCACACTTTGGAGAACAAGCAGCAGTTGGAAACAGTCTGTTTACTCTGTTTAGCTTTTACAACTCTGTTGTCTCCCAAATAGATGCTGCTTAAACTTCTTCACTTAAAGAATGACACTGTTGAACTTTCCATGGCACAGCATCCTCCTGTGTCATAGGATAATTAAAAGTAAAGCAGATTCCAGAGCTGGTACAAGGGGAATAACCCAGTATTCATGCTGGGACTTACTGAAGTGTTTAATGTGTACTCTCAAATCCATTCCTGCATCTTCACTTTCTGTGTAGATTTAGAGAGTGGCACAAGCACCTGTATATGTAAATATTTATATGGGCATTTCTGTTTATATGTTATTGAGTAAATGACAGATGTTTTGCATTATAAATCTTTCAGGTCTTGACTTAAATTTATTGGATTGCATAATTTATTGGTTTTGTTCTGTGGCTGTTGGAATACTACACACATTACTGAATAGGTACATTTTCTTCAAAGCATTTGATACTCTGGTATTATTCATAGAATCATTGTATTAAATTGAGTCCAGGAACACTGTCACTCACATGGTTTGACTTGGTTTGGGGTTTGGTTTGGCTTTGATTTGGGGTTTGGTTTGGAGTTTGGTTTGGCTTTGGTTTGGTTTCTTTTTGTTGTGTGTGTATCAAGGAAACTTGATACAAGAGCATTCAAAGAGCAATTTTTAGCTCTCAGAAGCAATTGTGCTTCTATTAGCACCTCTGAGATTCTCAGACATTTAAGATTAGTACATTTTGTGTCTTCTGAAGGGTTTTTTTTTGTTTGTTTTTTTTTTTTTTTGTTTTTGTTTTTGTTTTTGTTTTTGTTTTTGTTTTTTTGTTTTGTTTTGAATTATTTCATCTTTTCTGCTGGTTTAGGCTTGTGTAGGGTTGTGGTGGTGTGAAGGAGAGAGAAGTAACATGTCTATATAATCTGATTACAAAACACAGATATTTAAAATGTAGTTATTTCCCCACTTAAGGATGACTAAATTTAGGATTTTTTTTTTCTGATGATGATTTAGACTGTTGATTTTTTACCTTTATTTGTCAGCAAATAAGCAGATATCCATGAACTGATGAGTTACCGCTGTGTTTTACAGTCAACCTCTCACAGTTCTCTCAGAAGGTAAATCAAGGCTTAGTATTTTTCTTTCACTAACTGACATATTTCAGCAGCATGTCTTTTTCAATATTGCATCTGAGAACAAATCAAAATTACAGACCTCTTGCGTGCACAAATCTTCAGGAACTTTCTACATAAATATCAAATTCTACACAGAAAAATTTGAGTAATGACTTTTCCTGTATAGTTCAGAGTTTGTTTTTATAAATATCTAAACTATTTTCTCCTCAATTTGTACTATTAAACGAAAGCTTTTCTTTCATATGAAGTGTTTATCTCTTAGAAGTTCCATTACTTTTGATATTGTTCATGATTATTGGATATCTAAAAAATGAAAACCTAATAAGTTTTGTATTCTAGCAAATAAATAATTTAGAATATTTTCTGGGAGTTTAAAATATCTACATAAAATACATCCAGAAGAACACATTTAAAGGCTGAAAAGAATGAGAAAAATAATGTTAAAACTATAAGAATTGAAAAATATAGAGAAAGCTCTTGTACAACAGTAAAATGCAATGCAAATCAAATAGTCTCAACAAGTGGATTGTGCGCGAGCATGAAACCCCATCAGAATTCAAATATGTTCATCTCTATCCTCAGGCCACTGATTTCTATTATCATTCCTTTCATTTGCTTTCCTTTTGCACTCTTATCTTCCAATTTCGAGTGTTCATTCTTCTCTCACAACATTTTTTGTCTTCTTTTTATATAAGTAGGCTTATGAGTGTTATCAATAATACATTGTGTGGCTTTATTCTACCATGGAAAATGTAACAAGACTAACTCATTATTTCACAAATAAAGACTTGCCCAGCTGAAAAGATACACATCAGTAGAGAAGATCAAAACGTATTGTAAGAACAGAAGTTCCTTCGAGAAAGAAAGTGTTAAAAAATATATGCAGAAAGTATAAAGGTCATGAATTTGCAGAAATATAAGACGGTCAAGATTCAACAGAGATACATGGGCAAAACCAGAGACCTGAAGTCTTTACAGCCAGATACTGGAAAAAATCAGCAAGTAAGACAAATTCACGTAATAGTCCTCTTGCTTCTAGTATAAATTAAAGTCTATTCTGATGAAATAACAAAACCACATTGCATTAGGCAAGACTGACTGACATCAAATACACAATGTGACCCCAGCCAGGCAATCATTAAAGTCAACTGACCACCTCCTCAGCTCTAGCAACTACTCCATCAATCTTTCTAGCCTTCAGTCATTTAGGAAAATGTGTTTTAATATTTCAATACATTTCAATATGGAATAAAATACATATGAAAATATATTGAAGTGGGATTTTTCTATGTTATTACAAATCTCATGGATTATTTAAAGTAGTTCATGTTTTCATTTTCAGTTTGTTTTGTTGTGCTATCTGACTTCATTGGAGTTTAGCATGGATTATAGGCAGATTCAATTTCTCTTCACTTATAACCATTCCTAAAACTATTTTATAGTTTATGTATGAAACACATATATTTCATTATAAGGTAATAGGTCAAAAAGTACTTCCTTTCTCAAGGCTAAACAAAGTTCTTGACCCATCAGAGACCACTGGTAAACAGAAGTGCTAGGGTGTTATTTTTCTGTAAAACTTCTATTTCCTCAGAAAAAAAATGTTTTATTTTGTCAAGCTCTTTTGACAAGTAGAAAGGGCTATTTCTGTATGTTTCATACCTTGTACAACTGTTAGCAAATTCTCGTACTACCCACTGGTACCAAATAAAAGAGCATCACTAGGTCACTTCTTGATTCATGTGCTTGCAATAGTGTTGACATAAAGTGTTATAAAATCTATTTCAGACTGATTAAAATAAAAGGTGTAAATAATGGCATCAGTCCTGTGATTACTGATCTTTGAGATAATATTGACCAACATACTCCAGCTGCTTGTATAGTCTGGTGAAAAATGAGAAAATTAGGGTTTTTTTCCTAGGGAAATACTTTAAGCAAACAATAAAAAAGTTTTTTCTGGAATAAAGCAGTTTAAGAATAGTTAACATGAAATTTTAGATGTTATTTATTATTTGTAAAACAGTTCTGAAATGTACTTTGACCAGTGATGCACAGAGAAGATAGGCACAGTTATTTCTAGGTAGGAGACAGGGGCCATGTGGACCCTGATTCAGCTGCTTATTAACTGTCAGGAAAGAGCCATCCCACAAAAAATCGTGTGTGTCAGATACCATAAATGTATGTCCTAGTAAAACATCCCTAGATGCCTTTGTTTGTGCTGTTAGACTTTCCTAGCTCATTAGAAGGAGGCTTAGGCAGATGATTAACACTCGTGGAAGAAGGAGAGTCAAACACTAAAAGTAATTAGAGTTCTAGAGTTCTAGAGTCAAACTCTAGAAGTAATTGCCTGCAGCTGCATTCTCACTGAGATTTCATGGGAAAGGAGGTGCTGTCAGTAGGTGGATATGAATGCTGCAAATTAAAACTCAGTTTTAGGACTTTTTAGTGGAGGAGTACACTACATAATTTGTTTTTCTCTTTTTTTGATAAGTCACAAAATTTCTTTTAGAACTCCAAACAATGTGAAACTGATGGACATTTCTCTAGCATAGGTGAAATTAATTGAGCTGCTGACAAGGAAATAAGTGTTTAGAGTTGTCTTCTGAATTATTTTCAGTCTATTTTAGAAAAATTGTGCTACACATGAATGTTAGTCATATAATTAGTTGTGCTATGTGCTCAGAAACTAGGTGAAGGAGTGGATGCAAGAATTTTATAAAGCAGAATGAAGGAAAGGTCTTATGAGCAGGAAAAACACATTATTGAGAATTACAAAATTATGACTTGAAGATCATTAGATGAGCACTTTTAAAACATATTCTCAAATTAATTATGTTAATACATTTTGCATTTAGCAATTCTTGCAGATAGAGATGATCTTAAGTGCTGGAGGAATGTAAGGGACCAACAAGGATTTTGTCTGTATTCCCCAGAAGGCTGAGGGCATATATTTTTAATGGATAGAGACTTCTTATCATCTGATGACTTCGTATCACACGTATTACTATCTCTTAATATTTTTCCCTGTATCTTGTCCTTAACTATCTTTTTGATTGAATTATAGCAAGCCTTCTGAAAATGAATCTAGGAAGGAAATGTTATGACTGCTCTCAGTAAACTCCTACCCAGCTGAAAAATTCATGTCTTGCAGAAATTTCTGTGATGCTAAAAAAAGAAATAATCTCATAGTGCTGTCTTTTATTCAGTCATGAAATATAGAAGGGTTTGCTCTCTTCAGCAACTTATTTCCATGAAATTTGTGAGAATGGTGTTCTCCATCAGATCTGTGTGACACAGATTAGTGATAACTTCAGAAATTAAAAAGGAATGAAAGACAAAGGCTTGTATATATATAAAATTCATGTCATGTACCACACCTTCTTAGAGAAACACATTAAGTTGTCTTTCAAGTAAAAAATGAGAATGAAGGCATACTTTCTTTTTCCTGCAGAAGTTAGATCGTACTTACACTACATTGAATTCTGAATTTCCTGTGTTTCTTAGATTTGCTTTTGCTTAAACCATGAAGGAAAATGGAAGTATCTACTTCCTTACATTGAGAGTTACCTAACTCCTTTTGTTTCAGAATTGGTTAAACAATTTGCCTAAGAATTTTTAATCCACATAATGTGAATGTGAAATTACCATTTTATACATTTCACTGCACTTTGATCTGCTGTGGCTCAAATAACCTGTAAATGGCATTTACTTCTGATGTCATATTGGTCCATGTGGTACTTTAGTCAGCTGATGACCTTAATCACAGAATCTGTGATTCACTACATGGTTGGATAGGAAAAGATATTATATGGGTTTTTTTTGTGCGTGTCAGTCAGTGGGTTTATAATATATGGCATTGTAACTGCTGTAAAAAACCCTAATTCTTCATTGAGGTGCGAAAAAAATAACATTAAACTTTACATTATCTCAGATGAAGCTATTATATAGGACTGCTTTGTGTATTTTTATTACTTTTGTTGACCAGGGAACAATAGCAAAGAATAATTTTAATATAGCCAGTGCAATTTTCTCAAGGATGAAAAAAACCAGATTGCATTTAAGGAACAGTGCTTCTACTAGCAAAAAAAAGAAAATAAGCAAGCAATTAACATAAAGAATATATCCATATTCAACCCTTCCTCTAAGTATGCATTGTAATATACTGAAAGTCCATTTAGTTTTATTTTAGGAACAGAAAACTCTTATTCTTTATCAAGCAATTAATTTCCATAGTCGAATATCTTCCTGAAATGTTTGGGCAGAAACAAGTGGTTGATAAGGACATTTAAAAATGTTTGCAGGATAATTTAGGGAAACTCATACCATAATTCCTGTCCATTGATGACTGAGTTCAATATAGTTTATTTTAGTATAATTTCTCTTCTCTCCGTTTCAGGAATCCTCTTGCCACAAGATAATCATGTACACTGAATTCCACAGCCTGATATCCAAAGAGATGTATTTTATGGTATTAGATTTACAACTGTCGATTTTGTTTCCTGTAATCTTTCATTAAAAAAAAAGGTGTATTAAAGAACAGAAAGATTTTATAAAACCTAATTTTTTTTGAGACCAATTATTAGTAAGTTGTAGGAAAATATATTGTCTCTTAGTATGGAAATGAACACCTATATTTTTAATGTGACATTTGAAAAATAGCTAGGATATGTAAATGTATGCATAAAAAGCAGAACCTAGCTGTAAAAAGTGAGATAGAGATCATTTTTCAAAAACAGAATGAAGTTATAGAAACAGTCAATATATATAATCTTGTTAATTCAAGTACAATGGTGTTGACCTTGTATTTTGTTTTTTTTTCCCCACATAAATTGACACATTAAATTTTCTTTTAATAAGTAAATAGGTAATTTGAAGAGGAGAAATCATTGAAATATGCTGTTTTCTGCAAGAGCATTTAGTCAAGAAGAACATTTTTATGGGCATAGCATGAACTTGTAGTAGTTTCTCCTGAAGTTCCTATCACAGCACAAAGTGTTCTTGATTTCCTTTTAAGTCATTGCTCTAATCTACTCCCAGCTGGACTAGTATCGGCATTTTCCAGATCTGGATGATTTCTGCCTGAGACCTGTAAGGATCTAATGAGGAGAAGGTCAGAAGGCAATCCACCCTGGATTCAGGTCTCCATTCTCTTAAAACCTTGTCATGATTAGTTTTCCTAATGAACCAAATGAAAGTTTTTGTCTACTTCAGTCCTCCATGAAACAATTTTTTTTTTTGATAATATGGTATGATTACACTTTAAACTTGTTCAAAACTGCAAATTCTTAAGAAAATGAGCTCTTTTACATTCCAAAAAACACTTATGAAAATGCTGTAGGTAACATCTCAAAACAATAAATGAATTAAAAACTTAGCTTTTCATAGCATATTTTTATATCATTCCATGCCTCACACCCCACTGAGCCCAGACTATGAGTAGATTTTCTTGGATATGTTGGGTTGAAAGATGTTATCAACCATTTGCCATTAAGCTCTTTATTATCTTATATTGTCTGTCTTTTCCATGAATGTTATCTGGTGCTCATTTGGTTTTTAATCTTAGTAATAGCTTGTTAGCACTTTTACTACTATTTCAATAATTTTTTTGATTTTCTTTCTTATTGTTGGGAATTATCTGGGTTTAATTAATGTGATAATTTATATCAGAAAGGTCTGTGCCGCAGTTTTTCCCCTTAAGGGTTCCCAATGATGTGTTTTGCTTTCTTTTTCACTTGTTATTGTCAGTTCAGACAAAACAAAACCTATTTCTACTGATGAAGACGTGCTTGAATTTTTAATCTGGCTACATGATGGGTCATGCTCTTCTTGACAGTGGAGTGTGAGCAATGCAACAGTGGGTCAGTTTCTCAGGCAAAACAATGGTATATACTGTGGGTACCACTCCATAACCATAGAATCATAGAATGGTTTAGCTTGGAAAGGACCTTAAAGGTCATCTCATTCCAATCCCCTTGCCATGAGCAGGGACATGTTCCACTAGAACAGGTTGCTCAGAGCTCCATCCAACCTGGCCTTGAACACTTCCAGGGATGGGGCAGCCACAGCTTCTCTTCCGGTGCCTCACCACCCTCACAGTAAAGAATGTTTTCATAATATCCAATCAAGCCCTGCACCCTTTCAGTTTGAAGCCATTTGCCCTTGTCTTGCCACTCCAGGCCTTTGCAAATAGTCTCTCTCCATCTTTCCTGTGGGCTCCTTCCAGGTACTGGAAGGCAACAATCAGATCCCCTGGCATCTTCCCTGCTCCAGGCTGAGCAATCCCAATTCTCTCAGCCTTTCCTCGTAGCAGAGCTGCTCCATCCCTCTGATCAGCTTGGTGGCCTCTTCTGGCCTGGCTCCAACAGGTCTCTACAATTATTTGGAGTTGCAGCTGCTGCACATCTGTGGCAAAGACAAAGGGCTGAGACCTGCTCCACAGGGTCACGTGTCATCTAAGACTGTGCTATATCTATGAGCAGATCCTGCCAAATTTACTTGCCTGGTCCTTACGAGCTCCATGTTTTGCCCAACAGCCCAGTGAAGTGACTCATCCACATCCATCCTCTTCCCAGATGCCACCAGGACTGGAGTGAGAGAAGGGCTGTGGCACTAGAAGGAAGGAAAAAGAGAGCAGGGCCACTCTGGTGAGCACAGACAGAGCAGTTTTTCTGTCTGGCCTCAGCAGCTGACTTAGAAAGTGTCTCTTTTCTCAGTGATTTGCTGACCCTTGTTCACTCATTGCTGCTCTGCTGCATCATGTGTACATTATCTGAGGCCAGACATTCATTTCCCTTTGGTGGAGTATGTCAGCTTCTGTAGATATTTCTCTTTTTAAGACTTTCAGGCAATCCAGACATTTAATATTTCCCCTGGAAGTTCACTGTATTGTATTCTTATCCAGAAGATAGTGTGTGGATATTTTTCTGAATTAAAGAAATCTTTTAATTTTACAGTTCCTAGCTATCTGCTAACGCTTCTTTACAAGATAAGATTGTATTTGCCTGGTTAACTCATTATTTATTGTCCCAAAACTCCCTTTTCCCCTCTGGAGTCTATATTTTCTTCTAATCTGCATGTTAACAAATGTACATTTTTAAATGGAACCTATAGATATAGAATATTATTGGCTCTAGATTTTTAACAGATATGTCAATGTTCATCATTTGTGCTATTACCTAGATTTAGTTTTGATATAGTTAAACAGCACATTAAAAATACTCCTGTGATTCTAGCATTAACATAACTGGAGTTTCTCTGTCCCCTGAAGGCTGTGTGAAGAATAGGTTGATTTTAATATTATCCTATTTTAAAAATTTTCCTTTTAAAAGGTTATGGAATATTCTCAGGTCTTCTGAAAATATGCATCTTTGTGAGAAACAGTTTTCAATATATGCATATACTTAATTTCTACACTTTTTACAAAAAAATCATTTTTATTAATTCTCAGTTTTTTAGTTTTCATCATTTTTATTCAATTCTTGTTGCTTGAGTAAAAAGATGTTTTATTTACCTTTTTCAAGTTCATAAATATTTTAAGTTTGGATTTTTCTATTTTTTGCCTTTTCCTGTGATACCATTTTTAAAACTGCTCATTGCACAGGAAGTGGCAGCTGCATAAAATTGAAGCGGGAAAGTTCATACAGTTTTGATAAAATGTTTTAATTAAAAATTCAAGCAGGAAATATAATAACCACAAACATGTATTTGTATTACTGTATTTATAGAGACAAAGAAAATATGAACAGCTTTCTGAAGTGTTTCAACTAGACTTGTTAATAGATTTTTTCTCTAGACTTATGAATCTGAACTTTGGCACAGAGTTCACAAAAATCTGAACTCACAATAATGGTTTTCCATTAAAAGATTAAATATTTTTTTTAATAATTGTTGCAACACTATTTGACAATAATTTTTATGTGCATATTGCCTAAATTGCTCACTACTTCTGTCTTTGCAAAACTGACTATTTGACTCACTTTTGTTAATTTTATTGAAGAAAAAGGAGATAAACTGATTTAAAAATATTTCATAGCAATGAATATATCTACTATTATTTGTTACCTATACTGCTCAAAATCAGTTGAGGGGTCTTGGCAAGTTTTTTAGCCTGTTTTTACTACTAATTCTCTTACCCAATTTTATATAAGAATATAAGTGACAGGAGTAACTAACAGGACTGTGGTGTGGTAGTTCTCCATAGGAAAGCTGTGCCAAATACTAACTCCTGTGTAACATTTACAGGCAAGAATTCTGACTGCATTGGAAAGTCAGTATGTAATTTTATCTGCAGATTAGGTTTTTTTCTCCTCCTCTTTGAATCACAGTGATCACTGCAGGTTGCTGATCACCTTTGCTTTCACATCTATCCATTCTTGTTTGCTTCTTATAATTCCAACCCTTCTAGTTAGCTCTTTACAAATTAGTCTTTGAATCTGATGCTATTTTTCAGCAGAAGCACTGGGATCTGTCACAACCAATCTAAGGATTTTTATAATGGATTCATACAAATCCTTTGGAATTCTACTTTGTTTCTTATGTCACAACTCAAATTTTCCCAATTGTTCAAATTTATGCATTTGTATTTCCTCCTCAGCTAGTAATGCTGGGCTTTAACTCACAGTGTTTACGAGCTACAGAGGTCGTACATCCACCATGTTTCTGTCAAGTCTCCTGCATCATTTTTCCCTGTTAGTCACAGCTTCCAATTTCTCCTTGTTTGTCCTTCAAGCTTCTTGTGTTAGCATGCAGGTATTTTATTATATTTCATACATGCCTGAAAGCTCTCTGGGATTGATGTATTGGCATCCTTGTGAAGTATTTGAAAGTTCTTCATACTTGTCTTCTGCTAAAGAGCTTTTCTCCTTTCTCCTCCTTATCATGCTGAAGAATATTATTTATTTAACGTGTAATTGATCTAGCCACTAAATCAGTGGCCCAAAACAACCAATTCATCTGTATTTATTCAAATCGACTGTTAGTTCTCAACACTGTTTAAAGACTGTAAAACACAAATGTATATCATGCTCAAAGAAAGATGGAGACAAGAGTAAGAGAGATTGAGAGGGATTTAAGAAGATTTAAGTTGCTTCCCTAGCATTGTACAAAACATGTTTGTCTTATTCCCTAAAGAATTATAACTTGTGTATTGCATGAAAGAAAGTAGAGGGATTGGGACTTACCTCAATTATCTTTATGCCAATAAAACCCTCCCAAAATAACAACAGAGTATGAATTCTGGTTTCCCAGAACAAGTGAAACTGAAAACACCATTTACTGATGGCAGGGCCAGGCTTCTCATGGCCCCTTTCCAGCCAGCCTGGGGCTGCAGATTCTAGGAGTGGGTCTGCCCTTGCCTTACTCATTTCCAAGCCACAGGGACCCAGACTTGACTTGAATAAAATGGGTATTGCACAGCAGCAGCAAAAATTTTGCAGAGTGAAAGGAAATATTCTATTATCAGGTACCTTCAAAAGGTATTGCGATATGAAGGGGGGAAGGTAGAGTATGATCTAATTAGTTTTTCAATAAAAATTACTTAACAATTAAATAAGCAAGAATAACCAATGCACCACCTAAAAATTAGTTATATAAAGAAATGTGAAGAAAATACTGGTGACGATTATAAGCTGAAACCCGTGGTCAGAAATTTCAGAAGTAGAAGCCTCCTTCTTTCAGCTAATTGTGCACAGACTTTGTAGTTACAGGTGCAAAACCTTCACTGGAGAAATGACAGCTATCATTCAGTAAGGCTGTAATCTTGCAAATGCAACCATGTGACTAATCCCCACTGAAGTCAGGCATCTGCTTATCCCCCGTTAGTAGGAGAGTAGATCAGGAACTCCAGATTGTTCTGTTTTGTCTTAGGGGAAAAAGGGGAAATAATTAAAATTATTGTTCAAGAGAATGCAAATAAGGCTGGCTCATAAAATGAGCACAAGGGCATTTGTTAAAATTACCAGACAAACAATTTCAGATTAATAAATGGCAATGTTTTTTAATGTAATGAATAATTAGACTGTGAAATTTACTGTTAAATTATATTATTGATGCAAATAGCTGAGCACAAATAAGAAAAGATTTATAAACTGCATATGAATAAGAACTGCATAGGCAATAAAAACAGAATAGGCAGAAAAATATTAGGTACTATTGGCTGCCATAGTGCATGTCAGAATGCAATGCTCATCAGCTGTGGTCATGAAAAAAGGGAAATGAACTTCCCTGTATCTCTATTTTCCTTTGTCATTGAACATCAGGCAGGATTTATGTGCCATTGAGCATCTATTTTCTCTACCTTGGTGCATAATTTTAGCTAATAAGTTTTGATTTATAATACTCTTGAAAGTCTCTTGCTGTAACTCAGCAAAATTTCAAACTCTCATTTGAAATTTTGAAATGCTAAAATGCTACTTTGAAAACTCTATAAACATCCATATTAAAACATTTCCCTATTAAGTATGATCAGTTGGACAGAAATAGCCAGAAATATGAGAAAAGTAGGGATATACAAGTACTGCAATACCCACACTGCCAGATGCTTTAAAAAGGGATCAAGAAATGCCATCAAGCCATATGATCCATAGAAGCCTTCCAAAATAATTCTGCTGAGGTTCAAGAAAAGAGGTTTGCAGTCCTGTCTATAAATCATTTCGATTTTTTCTAAAAGACCAACAAAGTTATAAGGTTAGAATAAAGTATTTTATTTCTCTGAGTAAACTTTATCGGAGTGAAACATGAAATCACTTTGATTTTGTAACCAATATTCTTTATGAATTTTCTGCTTTTGCATACTAATTATCTGACAAACCCTACAGTTATCACGATTTTTTTTTTCTGTCTGACTCTGTGGCACTTAGATTACCAAGGGATACAGCCATACATTTTCACAGAGAAGAAACAAAAGAAAGAGTGTTAGTATTCCTGAAAAACATGCAAAGTAAGTTTGTGATATTTCAGCTGGGAATATATCTCTTCTTTGCCTAAGGGACTTACTGTCTTTTATGAGGCTTGCTTAGTCTAACACAGATTTTTAAAGAGAGAGAGAGAGGACTAGAAAACATTTGTGAGTGACTAGCTTGAGGTAACTAGGAGGATGATGAAGTAACAAAACAATAAAAAACATACCTGTTTCTTATTCTGTTGAAAAAAACTTATCACATCCTAGTGCTATGAAACATTTTAGGAAGCCACTCATGCATTTAATTTGTACTTGCATTTACTCATGAACTTCTGTCTGGAAAATTAATGATATAATGAAAAGGATTCCATGAAACTTCAATTCATTCCCCAAACTTTACCATGAATATGTGGATGGTTCTCATCCTTGGTTGGGGTCAATTTAAGAGTAGCACTTACTGCAAGTGTACTAAATGAAGTATTTCCCCTCATAGTACCAATTGAACTGATGAAACAAACATGGAGATTCAGTTTTCATCTCTGATTTCGGGGGACTTCACAGATATGAACCCACCCTGGTCAAAACTAGCAAACTTGTACCACAGGTCCAGTCTAATGTTTCTCCCCACTCCCCGACCCTCTGATTCATGGACCTGGTTAAGGACAGGAGATGGACCCAACTGAGAAGTCCGCTGTGATTAATGCTGCTGCTGTGGAAGGGGCAGATGGCACAACACTCCTTGGCTTGATAGATTTATCAATTCTGCCTCTGAAAGAGGTGACTTGCCATATTCCTTTTGCATCCTTGAGGTTAAAAGGAAGCCTGCCTGGTTGGGGTTGAGACACTGCCCACTGAATCTGAGAATTAAAGAATCAGCTACTTGTTTGGAAAAAGCAAGAATTACTGGCATGACTCAACAGACTTTACTTTAATAATTAAAAAAAAAAAAAAGAAACAAAAGAGAGAGAGGAAATTATTCCATCTATGACAGTAATGAACAGTCTTTTCAACAGAGAAGTTAAACATTCTTCACCCTGGTCTCTGGAAGGCATTGTGATAACTATTTCTGTATTAACCTTTCTATTTGGTTGTTTGGAACTGAATTGGAAAAAAACAACTGTTTGGGATTAAACTGATTCAAAACTTGAATAGTTTCAGTAAAATAGAATTAAATAGAGAACTTCCCTCTTTTTCTTTATAATGATATTATGTTTTGTGTTATAAAGGTATCCTTGTACTTCCCTTTCACAGGAAGTGGAAAGTGTAGGCTGACTTTCCCAAGCAGGGACCTAAGGTAGACAATATGTTGAAATATTTAGTTGGCTGATAAAAGAAAGCTATTACAACCTTTTCTCTCTATATTATCTTCCAATTTCTTCTCTTTATCAGTTCAAGTATTTGACCTTTTTCTGAAATTCCTAATAGATTTGGAATGAGCCAAACTTCATTTTTCATCAAATTTACTATTTGTAACAAAATAGAATAAATATATTTAGCTTTAGTGCCAGTGATGAGGAAAACAGCAGTGATGCCAGAGCTAACAGAAACACTGACTGGGACCATGGTCAAGGGCTGTATAGTACAAGTCAAAATGATTCCTCAGTTCTCCTCGTGTCACCTGAAACTGGATTCTCAAAGCTGGTATAACTTCTCTTCTGCCTGATGTAATTACAGAAAGAAAGTATGATAATCACACCTAAAGATTGGGTTTCTCTGTCACAAGTGTCCTTATTCTTGTTAGGGATGATCCTCATTGGGACAAAGAAAAAAACCCTCAAAATATGTAAATTTTGTTAATATCACCCACTGCTTTGAGACTTTTGTCTCTCCTCCTGATCTTCCCATTTTAACTTAGACCCGTGACACAACACCTCCTTGGCATCTGAGTAATCACCAACAAGTTTAACAGAGATTTAAGTAGTCACAGTTTTTTGCAGCTGGTGAGATCGAGGAAAGTTCCAGGGAGCTGAGAAACTCCTATGATTATCTCCAGTGAGTTGTGAAGAAAGGATGAGAATTTACAGTGATGGTCTTCATCACTAGTGATAGTGTTGGGAATCTGCTCTTTTGGCTGCAGTTGAAGGAAAGGTGGACATCCCAAAACAGCAGGAGGTGTATATAACACCCACATGGACCACAGGTGTTCCACTGGGAAATTAATGAAAACTAATTAGTTGGGTTTCCCTGGCTGGTGTTTGAATGGCTCAGTTAATTTCTAGATTTATTGGTTTTCACTGTCAATACTGCTCTGACAGCAGCAGAATTACCCAGCTTGTAAAGAGCCAACTCGGCTCTCAAGCTGTCGAAAAAGAAGGTCATAGGGACTACATCTCTATGTATGGGACTACAATATTATCTAAACTATTTTTTAATTGAAGATTAATATGGATGTGGAAAAATCCAGACTCCATTATTTGCAGTTCCACCAGCAAAGACACTGCAGAAAGCACAGTACACTTATAAGAATCATAAAATACGTATTTAATAATTTATTTCATATTTTATATAATTTTTCACCCGGTAAATTATATTTACTTATATATTAACTTCTAACATGCCTTTTTCATGTTAGTTTCAGCAGATGAACCCCTCCCCAAGATTTTAAAACACAATGTATATATTTATGAAATGTGTAACCTATCATCTGTTTCTGCTAAATCTCTACCTACCAGAAATCAGGTAGAGAAATCTGCCCCACTAATTCCATAAAGTCGAATTCATACATGAAAGTCTCTGCTGTGAAGATAATGTCGACATTCAAATAGTTAGATAATGAAACTAAGAAACATTTTCCCTCTCCTGCCTACACTACAGCTTCAAATGTCACAATTTTTAGAGGCATTGCTCTTGTTTGAATCTGTTAAGTGAGCCTGGAATTTGGACAGCAGCAACACAAGCTTTCAGCAGAAATACTGAAGTCAGCTGATATCCTATATTGCTATTGCTTTCCTAGGCTTTATCTTTCCTTAAATGGCTTCTTTTCTTTTATATACGGTAGAGTTTTGTTGATAAAGATGGCTGTTCAGTTTAATTATCCCAAATTCCTGCTCAGAAGAACTTTTTAGTCTTAATTATGTTGTTAACTAAATATTAATGCCTTCTCCCTGAAGATACCTTTGATGTGCCTGGCCTGGTTCAGAGAGGGAGGTACTGGCTTGAATTAAGCTCTGGCCCAATGGGATACTCATCACACATCACAGCCCGTGGTACAGGAATGGCCTAAAAAGCCAGTCAACAGGAAACAGTGAAAACACTCCATAATCTTTTTATTTTTAGAAGGACATAGAATCATAGAATGGTTTGGGTTGGAAGGGACCTCAAAGATCATCTCGTTCCAAACGCCACAGCCATGGGCAGGGACACCTTCCTGTAGACCAGGTTGCTCAGAGCTCCATCCAACCTGGCCTTGGAAACTTACAGGGATGGGACATCCACAGCTTCTTAAGGAAACCTGTGCCAGGGCCTCACCATCCTCACAGAGAAGAATTTCTTCCCAATATCTGATCTAAACCTCCTCTCTGTCAATTTGAAGCCATTTACCCTTGTCCTGTCACTCCACGCTCTTTAAATAGTGTCTCTCCATCTTTCCTGTAAGATCTACAACCTTCATGGCGAAGTTTTCTTGTGATTCAATTATATTTTGTTAGTAAATTTCATTCATATATTTTGTTCTGCATCTCCAAAGATCTCTTCTCTTCTATCAGATTTTAGTTCAGGCTGCTGCCAGCCTTACTAAGCACCAGCCACTGATCTTGAAAACTACTGTGTGTAATCAGATCTTAGGGGAATGCTTCATCTGTGAGTGGATTTCCCAGTTCAGTACATCCTAATTAACCAGCACAACCTAATCATAGAGAAATCGACCTTGTTAAAATTAGTTTTATTTGCCAAATTCCATTAAGTCAAACTTTTTGTCTTTTAACTTAAAAACACACAGAATGTGAGAATTGATTATATTTTATTTTTGTGGTGAAAGGAAGTTTTTCTTCCTGAGGTGTTTGATCATGGAGTCTTAAGACTAGCCCTGAGTACTTGATATATCAATTGGATTGTCTGCCACAGCATTTTATTTCTTGACAGATTCTTTTAGAAATAACATTTGTTGTAAAATGATTTGTTAGATTTTTCTTCCCCTGCAGGACTGTCCTTTTAACCTTTCTTTTATTTCCCACATGTACAGCTAAAAATGCTGAACTTTCAAATACAGATGGCAGTAACAAGACTTGTATGTGTCATATGTTCTGCTTATTTCAATAAATTCCTCTCATCTTGTAAATTTTAATTTTTCAAATGCTTCCTATCTAATATGTTTAGCCATTATGATTTTTAGTGACTTATTTTAAACAGACAAGTGGAACTATTTAATTTCATCTTGGTTCATTTGTCTAGTGGAGCAAAATTGTACTAAGTAAAATATTCGTCTTCACTGCCAAGATCTGTTCTATAGCAACCATATTTGTCTTCAATACCATTAAAAGGATCAAAGCATTTACTCTTAAGTAGTATCTTCACATTATAACAAGAATAGCTTCTTTCTTGCAGTTCTCATTCATTACAGCTTTTATGAACAATAGGTTTGTCCTTCCATTTTCTAGGCTGCACAAGAATGTATTTCTGCTTTCTATAAAATAAAAAGTTAACAGATTAGTAAATACTTTGTAGGAAAGATGCATTGTGTTATTCCAGAAAACCCTAATAACAGAAGATATAGAGCTATAGATATTTTATTCAATTGTGCTTTATTAATTGGTTTGAACTTCTTTTCCTCCTTAATTCATCACATGAACATCCTTCTTTCCCAAGGAAATCTGATAACTCTTGAATGCTGTAATCAATGAATGCTTGATTGATACTTTCTCACTCTGATGCACGGAGTTAATACAGCCTATCATCACAATGTTCAATTGACATGTCTAAGGAAATATTAGGTTGGGATTATATCTTCTGATAGTTAAAAAGTGCTTCTTTGTCTGAATGAGATTTTTAAAATGAGACGAAAATATATTTGCAGTTTGCAACAAAAGACAGAGATATTTCACTAAGCTTTCAGTGTATTTCAGATGAACTCTATTCTACTAGAAACAGGATGTTAAAGTGGAAGAGACTGGCAACTAGCACAAAATAATTCTTTAATGGGATGATAAATGTACGGTTTTGTATATGACTGCGTGTGTATGTTGCAGGGTAGTGGACTTTTAGTTATGCAGTGCATTAAGCAAAAAGCTTTCATAAATGCCTCTAATTTACAATTTTTTTTAAAAAGGTTTTAGAAATAATAATAATGATCTGCTGAAATTTGTCCAGCTTTTATCCAGCTGCAGTGAGGTGGGGGGTGAGGGGGAAACCAAACAACAAAACATATAGGATATTTTAGTCAAAAAACAACTTTTCCAGTAGAAATGGTGACCAGTTAAACATCTAGTTCTAGTTCTGCAGGGAAGTGTTTGGGAGAAGAACTGTGGCAAACTTCAACAACTTTATCTCTTCATCTGTAGGTTGTAGGGAAAGCAAATACTTTAGCTGTCCGAGTAATCCATAAGAGAGGAAGGGATACTCGAGTTGCCCCAAATTTCCTGTGCAACTTGTAAGAAGTTTTGCTCCTAAATCAACCAGAAAATAGAAATATACTCACTTGCAGAGGTAGGAATTATATAATAATTGAATCTATGTTATGCAGAACAAGCCCAATTGAAAAACATTATTATGTACAGCAGAGCATGCAATTACCCAGCACACAGAGCATGACCAATCTCGCCTTTGAAGTGGAGCACCAGATGTATCAGTTCTAATTTGCCAACATCAGAGCACAACACTGCACACTTTGCTACGTTTGGGTTTTATTTGATCTCGGGTTTAGTGTAGCGAGATCTAAAAAGAGGCATTGTTTCATGAAAACAAAAGTGGGACATTTTTTCCAAAGATGTTCTTGAAAGAAGAAAGGTAAGTAACAAAGTTATAAAGAATATAGAATATATTTCCTTTTAATTATTAAATACAGTTTATGATACATTGTAAACCACTGAATTCTGACTCTTTCAAAATAATTGCAGTCTTTGGCCAAAACTCTGTTACTGCAAGATAAATCTAGAATCTTGGGGTTTTTTGTTGTTGTAAGTTTTTTCTGAAAAATTGACACTTTTAAAACTAATCAAACTCAGACTGACAGGACCAACATTAAGGTCCTTCCACTTTCTTTCTTATTATCTGTCCAAATCACACACATGAAAAGTGCTCATCATTGCTATAAATGCAGCTTATGCAGGAAAAAAATAAAATATTTTAAAATTTGTAGAGCTCAGAAGCTCTACTGAATTGAAGAAATGTTTTCATTTTGTACATTAGTTCTCACATAACCAAGCATTTCCCAAAACAACCACTTTCACAGCTCAAGAGAACTGCATATTTTTATCAAATTCCCTGCTGCCTGTTTTGCTGCAGTTATGAATATTTTAAGTATGTTTTTAATAGCTTAGTTGAAGAAATATTCCTTCCGTACAATAAGTAGGATGCACAATAAAACCATGTTTATTTCAGTCCAAGGAAGCAGCTAGACTTCTTCACTCTGGAGATGGGCACTGTAATATAACATGATGTTAAGCTAATGATGGGGAAGATAAGCATTCTCATGGTGGAGTTTGAAAATACTGCCAAGTCCTTAATGTTCAGAAAATGCCTGAAAACTTGCATCTGCTCTCATGGGAAGCTGCTATAGCAGTGAATGCTACCCACAGAATATTTAACATTTTTCATTGCTCTTTGATGGCATCTGTTCCCTGAGGTAGCTTACATAAGGTATTGTATTTCTAACTGAAATCCAAATTAAGATCAGACATACAGTAATTGCTCTTTGCTGATGTTTTCAGTAATTCTTCGTGGATGGCACAATAATTTACTCTGCTTATATCTCTGAGAACGTAAATGAAGAACGCTCCTTTGCTGAGAGTCAGGAGCTTTTGCCAAGCCTAAGGGATTTTTTGTATTCTAAATATTGCAGGTTCCTGACCTGAAAATTTGCATTTTGTATAAAAAGACCAAAAAAATGGGGAGAAGGATGCCACGTACCAGCTGAATGAACAGATGGGTGGGAGGAAATTTTTAGAGTCATCATCTGGCTTTGCACAAAGAGAAGGGAAAGTTTGTCATTTCTCAGAAAAACACTTGACACTACATCTGAAGTCTCCCAGATGAAAAGCTTCAAGCTTCAGATGGATGCTGGCTACTTTGGCTCTTCACTGCATTTGTTGAGTTATATTTAATAGAGGAAAAGACTGGCATTTTCTATTTATTTATGTATTTATTGCTGTGCTCAGTAAGACCAGTGCTAAATGTTGTCTATGTTTGTATCGAACCTTCTTAGGCTAACACGAGAAAATAGTAAGGGATCTTTTTTCCTCACATTGTTGCATTCTGGATTATGACATCCACATGAAGAAATACAGGAGTTTTGTGTTTGTTCATACAAACGAAAACCAAATGAAGCAACAAATATGACACTGACACAAAAGAGTGCTTATGTGAGCCAGTGGCTTTGAAGTACTTTAGCATCATATTAATTGAGGAGTACAGGGGGAAAGGTTTGTTTACTGGTTTTTGTGGTTTTTTTTTTACCTGCTGTGAACCCACAGGAAAATATGGCATTATAGTCATACTCAGTAAAATAAATTTGATTTAACAATTTGAGATCTTCTATCAAGCTTATACCACCTGGATAAGTTTAGGACTTTTTTTTCTAAATTATTACGTCCAATTGACTCATTAGTTTGCTTTATAAATCTACATTTTTTTTCTAAAGAATGTTTGTGAGATGTCCTAAGCAAGATTGTTGGTCCTTTTTAGTCAAAGGCAAGACAGATCACACTTTCCCTGAGAGGATCTGCAACATGTTATGCATAGCTCATAGCAATGTATCTCACAAATGTCTCGATGTGTGTTTGGTTACACATTTCTGCTACTAGAGTCCAAAGTACTCCAGCTAGTTTCCACTAAACACTTTAATGGTGTGTGCTAACCATAAGAGTTGATGCGGTACTTTGGCGGATGCCACACTGCCTGTTTCATTCTTTTTTTTTCTCTATCTTTATATTTTGCCACTGCTGTCCAAGCCAGCTTAAAACCTAAACTGTATTTGCCAAATGGTATGGTTTCATTTATGGTAACATTTCATTTATGTTATTGTTCATAGATTTGATTAATTCAGCTTTTGGCACATGAAAGCTTTGAAACTAAAGCTCCATCCATTGTTGGAGCCCCTTTCTGGTGCCTTGGTTTATTTTAATTTTAGATTTTGTTGTCTTTACTAAATAATTCTAATATGGCTGTGGGTAGCAATCACTACACCTGGTTTGTTTTTGACACAAGCCTTGTTCTCAGAATGGCTGGTACAACAACATGAGCTAATCATTCAGATAGATGAGGTCACTGTAACATTGCACACCAGAAGGCACCAGCTTCTGTCTCCCACATCCAAGCACTGCCATTAGGGTTTTCACTATTCAGGGTGGGAACCATAGAATGGTTTAAGCAGTAGGGGACCTTGAAAATCATCTCATTCCTACTCCCTTGCCATGGGCAGGGAACCTTCCACCAGACCAGGTTGCTCAGAGCTCCATCCAACCTGGCCTTGAACATTTCCAGTCATGGGGCAGCCACAGCTTCTCTGCGAAACCTGTTCCTCATCATCCCAACAGCAAAGAATTTCTTCTTTATCCCTAACATAAATATTCCTCTTTCAGTCTGAAGCCATTCCTCCTTGTCCTATCACTACAGTTCCTGACAAGGAGTCCCTCTCCAGGCTACAGGTAGCCCCTGCTCTGAGCTCAGAAGGTGCTCTGAGGTCTCCATGCAATCTTCTCTTCTCTAGGATGAACAACCTGCACTTTCTCAGCCTGTCTTTGTAGGGGAGGTGAAATATCCTTCTGCATCTTGCCTGTTCAGAAATAACCATCCATGGACCATTTCCTGAGGAATCAGATTATTTTTCATTAGAGAATGCCAGAAGTAAGTCCCTTTGCTATTTTCATGGACAGAAATATAGGAATACTTTGTTTCCAATTCCTGAAAATGAAACTCTTAACAAGTGTAATCCATTCTAAGCAAGGAAAAAGGAAACAACATGCATGGAAAAATTATTTTGATCAAACCTCAAAAAATAGAGTTCTATGAAAAATTTCCTAATTTGCAAAGTGCCTAAGCTTGTGAAAAATAAAGCATGGTTAAGTCATTATTTAAAACCTGGGCAACTAATTTGTCTCAAGCTAGATGAAGAAACTAGGTTGGCAGAGAAGTGTGGACTTTTCTTTGTTTCTGTTTCTGATTTAGTTACCCAAAAGCTGATTATACAGAAAGATCAATTTTCCCAAGAAATGAGAACTGAACAGTATTTATGTAAATGTATAAAAGGTTCCTTTGCATAACTCCTAGAAAAAAAAAATCCTTGACCAGATCAAATGGTCTGATACAGAACCATGGCTTTACCCTCTGAGAATTTTGTCATGAAGACGTTGACAAGTGTTCATCTAGGAGATATTTCCTTGCTCCTTGGAAAATACATTGCTATAGTAAAATAATATTTCTGATAATATATGCATAAGGTGTGTTTGTATATATAAACCACATATATATAATTATATATAAACCACATATATATGATTTGAGTTTATATGGGACAGATTGATTATGCATCTGCAGTGCAATATTAGCTGTCTTCAGAAATAAAAGCAATTCTTACAGATAAATATGTATTTCTGCATAGTAGACAAAAGCCCATTTTTTTCTTTTTTTTACTTTTTTTGTTTTACTTTTGCTACCCATATTACCTTTTAAGAAAATATGTCAATTGATATATAAAGATAATATAAAATATGTAACTCACAAAATATGCTATAATTATTCTGGATAAATATTTATCTGTTCATTTTTACATTAATATTTTGAAAAAACCTCATGAGACATTTTAGCAACTTTTCTATGAACATTCATGTCATAGCTTCCTTTTATTTTCTTCCTAATATTTGGTTGTTGGTTTTTTTTTCCTCTGCTAAATTTCCCAGTCCCAGAATACAGAATTTGTTTATATTTTGCTCTTCCTAAATATGTATAATTTGAAACAATGTGCACCATTATTGAATTTTAGTATTAAATAAGCCTATAAATGGGTTTTAGAAGGTTACAGAAGAGTTAAACTTAATGTTGTGGGTTTTTTAATCTACACATTGTATCTGCCTCATTGACTTCTCAGTGTGTTTGCTAATGAACTACACGGTGTTGTGGCAGATCCTGAGGCAGAAACTGGGAGGAGTAACAATCTTATGAATAAATGTTATTAAAGTCATTACATGACATGCTATCCTGCCATGATGTTAATCTGTTTGGGGATACAGTTAAAATGTGGTGGCAAGGGAACTAAATTTCTCATCAAATGGTGTAAAAAATGAAATTTGAACTAGACAGCTGTTGGAAAGAAATTGATTTGTCACCATTCATGCTAAAAATTTGATCTCCCATTTATGTTAAAAAGGGGGGCGAAGGAAAAAAGAAAATCTGGATGCTTACATGTTTTATTATTTTCTTGTTTCAGTATCAGAATTATTCTTTGAAATGTAAAATACCTTTTAAAACACTGAAAGAGTTAAAATACTAAAAAGGCATTTTATTACCATTGCTATTATCAATTTGTGTCTGAAGCCAAAAAGCTCTGTTTGGTGCATGTGGTATTAGCTGGGGATTTTTGTGATTTGGTCAGAACAACCAAACACAAATAAGTCTCTCAGCATGTTGCAAACATACTCAGACTCTCCCACATCCTCCAAGGGCATCTCTATTTAGGCAAGTGTTTCTAGTTTATTAAAAAAGGGATGGTAAAGGGGGAAGAGAGCTGAAATGTTTGAATATGTTTGCTCAGCTGTTGGTTTGCTGAGTGAAGTCTGGGTAAACATCTTGTAGTTTTTCCTATAAAACTTTATACTTGGTGAAGGCCACTGATGATAGAGGGAATCACAGTAATAAGAAAAACACTTGGCTGTCTATTTGAGGTGAAATTTCTATTATTACTTAGGGTAGGATTTAGGTCTGCAAAGAATTTTTTTTTTCATAGCTTTACAGTCTCTGCAGAAAAAGAGGTATTTCTGAGGCATAGTGTTATTTTCATATTTGCTCTTGGGTAGGATAAATAACTTTAAGTGTTTATTGGTTTTGATTGTTTCAGTCCAGGAGATGGCAACTTGGGCACCATTCAGTTATATTTAAATACAAGTTGCTAGTGCACCTGAAGATGTTATTCCTTCTGTAAAAGCATAAAACAACATCTGTTTTACAAAGTGCATTTCCTTATGACAATCAATACAGCCTTACAAAACAGAATGGGGGATGAATGGCAAAGGAGTTTCCCCACCATGTCCTAGATGTTACATCCACCTGTTGGAGCAAATTCAGAGGAGAACACCAAGATGATCAGAGGGATGGAACACCTCTCCTATGAGAAAAGGCTGAGAGAACTGGGGTTGTTCAGCCTGGAGAAGAGAAGGCTTTGGGGTAACCTGATTGCAGCCTTCAAGGGAGCCCACAGGGAGATGGAGAGAGACTATTTACAGAGACATGGAGTGACAGCACTAGGGGGAATGGCTTCAAACTGACAAAGAGTAGGTTTAGATTGGACAGTGGGAAGAAATTCTTCCCTGTGAGGGTGGGGGCAGTCTGTTACACACAAAGTTATTGCCCTCTCACACACAGCCCATATCTATAATTATGTTTCGCTTTGTGCTTTTCAATCTTCTTGGAAAACTCTACATGACCTACATTTACATGTGTTTACAGTGCTGTTTTACAAATATGCAAACAGCATTGTCTTAATTTATAATTTGACTGCTATTCTGATACCAGTACAAATTTTTGCAACTTCGGTAATTTTAAGTGTAACATCACATGCATGTATTTCTTTTTAGGACCTGTAGAATCTGGCCACTGCATTGGGTTGTTAGAACAACTTACATTTGACTCTAGTTTTATTGCTTGTGCATTTTTCCCTAGAGGTAAATCAGAGCTTGACTCTAAATGTTTATCACAAGCTCTAGGCAGGTTTTGTTGCTCTGTCAATAGATGATTTTCTTATTTAATTCAATTTTGTTCATTATAGTATTTTATGTATATCATGTCCAATAGTTAAGAGAGTTTTAGTCTCCAGGAGAGAATAAATATCTATATACTTCTTTTTTTTTTTTTTTTTTTTTGGTAGAGTCATAGTTTTATTTCAACTGAATTGAATCTTAATTTACAGTGTTTAATCATTAGGTAATGCATGTCTTTCAAGATCAATGTGCTACTGGACATGTTGTAGCAGATTACCTGTGCTTCTAATATCTTGATGAAATATCTCAGGCATAATTTATTGAAACTTGCTGAGCAAAACTTTGTTAAAAAAAAAAGATAAGGTCATCTGGTTTTTCTATCAGTTTTGCAAATCCAAATATATTT
Organism: Aleadryas rufinucha; assembly: GCA_013397815.1. Lineage (NCBI taxonomy): Eukaryota > Metazoa > Chordata > Aves > Passeriformes > Aleadryas > Aleadryas rufinucha. Next base: position 134,338 of record VZTH01019676.1, read on the forward strand.
TGTGCCGCTGATAGCTTACGTGGATCCATACTGAAAAATTGTTGTCAGAGTGGGGCAGCTCAGTTTGGTGGCAATTAAGAAAAGAAATTATGCTACCATAACTCAAAAGTATAGAAGAATATGGTCTTGCTGTTACTAAAGAACTGTTACTGACACTGTTGCCGAGAAAAGAATGAAATAAAACTTGTGTCTCGTCAGTGCAGTTGAAAGATATCATTAGAAAATTACCTATCATCTTGTCTTATGAAAAATTCCTGAAACCTTTTATTGAAAAAAATAATTATTTCTGTGACATCTTCATTATTTGCAGCCTCAGCTGACACTCCCGGGCTGCCCAGCCTCTCGCTGCAGAAACATTGTCTGCCTTGTCCCTTCCCCACTGGGCTTGGCTGCTGCTGACACACACTGCCCTAAATGCTCCTGCTCCTCTTACACACTTTCCTTCTCCGGGGAAACTGTGGCATCCTGCCTAAACCATCGCTGAGATGTGAGAACCAGACTGCCACCACGAGGAAAAACGTGGCTCTGCTGAGTGCCAGGGGAAGACCAGCAGAGTTTTTACCTCCTTGTAACAATGCATAGTGACATGGGACAAGGCTTGGAGGGTGGAGGAGGAAGTCACTTTTTCCAAATTGTCACTTGCTATGTCCAGTGACATTTTTGGACCTTCTTGCCTCCTTTGCCAGTGCGTTGAGAGTATGGCCAGCCCTGCCAGCCTCTGCCCATCCACACAAATCAAATTACAGAACTTCAAGTGACAGATCACAAAGATGTTATGCACCATTTTTAAAACTGCATTTCCTGTGTAACCATTAGGACGTGTACTTTAATTACAGAGACAGAGATATATTTGTGTTTCTGTCAAATTTATGTCTTGGTGAATGTGTCCGCTGCAAAACAGAACCAGCTGGAGTTCATGCAGAGGCTCCAAAACAATGCCAGAAGATGAGGACCCCAGCTCCTCCTGGAGCTCTCCTGTCTGCAGATGGTTTCACCCACTCCGTGAGTAGGAGGGACTGGACATGGAAATAACCTCTCATCAGGAACCATACTCATAACAACACGTCTCCTATTTCCTAAGGAATATGAAAAAGTATTTCTAGGAGGGAGGGCATGGCATGGCATGCAGTGGTGGGGTGTATCTTGTAACGAAAAAACATCTAGTGGGGGTGAGCTATTAAGATGGGAAGTACTCCTTATAGTCAACAAGGCAAAAAAAACCCATAGAAAAATAATGAAAATATTACCAAACCTGTGAACTGATTATTTTTACTACATATTTTTTATCCTTTGCTAAGTGTACCTGAGACTTCATCTCCATGAATTTCAGAAAATTGTCATGTTTGTCTTTAACATGCCTTCTTCTTTATGGATTCTATAGGGGTTTCATGCCCCTTTTTGTCCCCCTTTCACTGTACCATGATACAACAGAAGAGTGATGGGGTGGGAAACCTACTGTGAGTAGGAGACTGGATGCAGAAATTCACATTCAACATGCTAACCTAGTAAAGCTAAGTACAGCATATTTTTTATCTACTGCTGATAAGCTGTCCTCTCCACCTCTACAATTAGGATTCTTGAACAACATGATGTAAAAATGGTTTCTGTGCATAATACAGAATGCAAAAATAAAAGCCTCAGAAAGCATGCTGTTGTCGCTGCTTGCAATAGGCTGCATTTGCATAAATTACGACGTCTCCTGTCATATTTCCATTAAGTTTATGATGACTTTTAAACAATAATTTAATCTTAATGCAATGCACCCAAGTTTTAGTTTAAAGAAGCCATCTCCTGGTTGTCTCGCGTTTAAAGCTGATGATGAGATAACTGTCTTTATAAATGAATTACCATTGGACCGTGACCAACAGGATCTGTGCTGAATCCATTAATTCATAGTTCATCTTCAAAACCAAGTCTGTCATTAACCTTTTTGTCCTCCATCCCTTCACCTAAGTAATTTGCTGCATTCTTTATCAGACATGAAGTGCAACAACTTGTACATTTGCAGTCAAAATGCTGAGAAATTTTTGACTAAGAGCTTTCATTGCGGAAAGCTTGAAATATCTTGACACTTTCACTGAGAGCTTCAACTAAATTTTGATCAGTAATGTTACCCTAAATGTGGAAATTTCTGGTTTAAATGAGAGACACAGACAGACAGATTTCAGAATAGCACATGACAGAGGAGAGGGCAGAATGTTTCCATTAAAAGCCTGGGTCACAGAGTCCTTCTGAGCACTTCCAGATACATAAATTTACATCCCTTTGGTATCCCTCTTTTTGTCTGCCTGTTCACCACATGCCCTGTTCCCTGCTGCTTCCAACCCATTTCTGTGGTTGTTTATTATCTCTCTTATCAGTTGATAGCGAATGGGGTGGGAACGGCGAAAAACAATGAAAGGAAAATGAAATGGTCTTGGACAAAATATATACTGGGGGAGGAAAAAAGCCAAAAAAGATAAGGAAAAAGAAATGGAAAAAGGAAAAATTAGCAAATTTAATCACTAGGAGAGAAGGACAATTAAAAAACTCTATGAAATAGCTAGAATAAAGAAATACAAATTAATGTTGTCATTTCCCTGTCAGTAGCTTTGTAAATCCTATCTGTATTAAAATAAATTATTTCAGAGCAGTATTCATACTTGTATATTATCAGTTCAATAACAATCAGACAATTATATTTATGCAAGCATGTTGTGCCCGTAAGCAATTATGAGTGTCATTATCACTCAGATGACTTGGTGACAGTTATGTAATAATTTCTTGTTTACAAATGTTTCATTATTTGATGTTCCATACAAACTTGATGCAAATCCTCTGATGTAGTTATTTGCTAATAGTCCAAGTATCAATGTAAACACTCAGTACACTGATCTGTTCTTCACTGTCAAACTGGGTGAAGTTTTGCCCCCCCAAAAGAAGTGGTAGGGCTGCAGGTGGATTGGCAAGAGGTGGTCTGAGCTGTAGCAGCAGCAGCCAGGCCAGCTTTTCCTCTACTTGGCCTTGGATTTGCTGGTGTTTGCTAAGCCTTAATCATTATCAGCAATGTGCCCCTGTTGAAGAGAACAGAAAATTCTGAGGAAAATATGTCCCAGGAAAGCAGCAGCTGTAGTCCAGTGGCATGTATTTAACCATGCATTCACCTGATCCTTCTTGGAAATTTCACAGGTTATGTTTTTTCCTCCAGGGAACAATATAAAATCTTCTCCTTTCGGTGCTGTGTCTGGCTGATGTCTCTAAAGAAAAGGAATTTATTTATACAGTAGACTCCTGTGCTGGAGATAATCCATGTATGTTAAAGCAGTTGTCTTTCATAGAAAGAAGTCATTTATACAGGCAGTTGCAAACTCTTGAGACCTGTTGATACAGGACAGAGCCATAGCAGCAGGGGCAGAAAGGACCTGGGAGCATTCCTAGGAAGCAGCCTCACTCTAACACATGTGAAAACTGTCTTGGTAGGGATATAGAATCATAGGATCATAGAATTGTTAAGGTTGGAAAAGACATCTAAAATCATCAAGTCCAACAGTTAATGTGTCACCGCTACCATGCTCACCACATAAGCATGTTCTCAAGTGCCATATCCGCACCTTTTTTGAACACTTCCAGGAATGGTGACTTCACCACTTCTCCAGGCAGCCTGTTCCAATGCTTAACAACCCTTTCCATTAAGAAATTTTTCTTAACATCCAGTCTAAACCTCTCTTGGCACAATTTGAGGCCATTTCCTCACGTTCTGACTCTTTTTACTTGGGAGAAGAAACTGACTGCCACCTGGTTCCACTCTCCTTTCAGGGAATTATAGAGAGTGATAAGGTTCCCCCCTGAGCCTCCTTTTCTCCAGGATGAGCCCCCCCAGCCCCCTCATCTGCTCCTCTTCAGACTTGGGTTCTGCCCTTCCCCAGCTCCGTTCTCTTCTCTGGACATGCTCCAGCCCCTCAATGTCTTTCTTGCAGTGAGAGGTCCAAAACTGAACACAGGATTTGAGGTTTGGCCTCACCAGTGCCTGGTACAGGGGACTGTCACTGCCCTAGTCCTGCTGGCCACAAGCAGACATCCCTAACTCCACATTGCCCAGACTTCTGTGATCTCCTGACCTTTTCCCTGTCACTGTGGGAGGGAGCATATACATGATGAAGAACAATTGGTCTGCTCTAGGGCATTGTTTACATCTTTTTTTCTTTCACAATTGCAGAGCTTCAGAATGTAAATAAATAAATAAATAAATAGCTCAAAAATCAGCCTCTGTTAAGTCCATATATCATGTGTCTATATACAAGTTCTTCTCTCTTTTCCAGGTTCATAAAAATTTGATTTCTCATAAAAATTGAAAGATCAAAATCTCAATCCAAAAATACACTGCATCCTTTAAATGTATTATTGGAATTGAATTTAAATTTTTATTTCAGTCCTTAAACATTTCCCCCTATTTTAGTTCTTAATTCTCTTTGCAAAATAAATCTCTTTGAAAAAAAAAAAATTGTTTGTTTTACTTTAGAGGAGCTAAATAACCATAAAGATTATCATTAATAGAGGACACTACACTGAGACTGCAAGACATCTTTAATACTTATTGAGGAAAATAATTTAGTGATTTTTGTATCTTTTGTGAATAAGTGGGGTTTATTTTTATCCAAATGAAAACTATGCTGCAGATATTACAGATTCTAAAGGTACTATTGACAATTCTTCCTGTTAGTTTAAAATGTAAGATCTGTAAAGGACGGTCAATGGTTATGAGCTATCAGAGAAACTCTCTGTGCTTTCTATGTTCCTATTCATATATAATATAAAATATCACTGAACTTTTGTCTTTCTGGCATATCTAACCTAAAAAAAAGAACTTTTGACCACTCTTTTTTTTTTTTTTTT